>WEDG01003948.1:0-2500 GCA_017591395.1 Schistocephalus solidus
ATGGGTGCTCACCGACAGGGAGGTTAAAAACGACGCTACAAGGACACTGAAGAATTATCTGAAGCAACTGCAAATCAACACAGCGACCTGGGAGGACCTCGCCCACGATAGACTGGTATGGAGAAGCTCCATGAAGACTGGTTCAGTAATATACGAAGCCAACGGGATCATTGCTGCTAAGGCGAAAAAGGCGGCTCGCAAGTCACAAACACCGCTAATCAACACCACCACTGCCCTATCCCTGCCAACGTGCCCACGCTGTAAACGCGCGAATAATCCTGTTTCGACATCTTCAAACTCAATGCAACACCAATCCCACAGCATCAACTTCTGCCACAGCTGCCTCAACCTCCACATCAATGACAACCCAACCACTAATGACCACTCCATCGATGCTCCACCCACCCATTCCCCACCCCTTGCGCAGATCACCTCAGTGGCCACCTCCGACTACCTGCCATCTGCTTCTTCGACTACCACCACCGCCCCAGCAACAGCGATGGGGACTCGGTACTAACCTGTCCTCATTGCGATCGCTCATTCACCTCACACATCGGCTTATTCGGTCACTTGCGAATCCGTTGCAGAGAGACGGGCAAACTAGCACCTGGATCACCAACACACAGCAGAGGCCGCCGCCTCCAATGTCTTCACTGCCCCCACACATTCACACAAGGCATGGGCCTGCTCGAACACATGCGCATCTACGAAAGCGGAATCCACCGTGATGCCAACACATCTTGCGCACTCATCCACACTTCCCATAATCCTCCTATGAACGAGACTACAAGTACCAGCAACACAGCCCCCAAGACTCAGCACATCCTGAAATATCTTGGCATTATTGTCACCGCACAACGGCCTGGTCGGTCACTTGCGCATCCATCACACAGAGACCAGCATATGAGCGCTATGAGCACCAACATACACCCGTCGAGCCCGATTCAACTGTCCGCACTACCCACGCACATTCATGCAGCGCAGTGGCCTACTAGGACACATGCGTCTCCATGAAAACCTGTGGTAGAACACCACCGGCTATACCACAACACTACATCTCTCCTCATCAACCTTTGCACCTCACGTGATCACACGCAGCGCCACAAAAAACATGCTCTCAGTCTGCATAGCTTATTGAGAGGCAAGTATGGTCCTCGGCTCCTTCTCCATGTGACTCGCCTGCTGCATGTGTGATCCGGTGAGATAAGCGCCGTGGGTTAGAAGGTTGCCAACTGACAACTAAACTCAGACCTCGCAGTCAGTCCAATTTGCGTTGTGAGGAGTGGCTGACTGGTGGTCTGAGAGTCAGACTACGATGGCTCCTTCTTAACGTGACCTCTGGCACTCATGTGAGATGTGTATCCTTCAACCCCCTTGTTGTGTGAAATCCTGGTGCTTGTTTTTGGGGGACCAGGTTGTGTACGTAGTACGCGTGGACCAGGTAATCAGCAACTGCACCCACCCCCGCATCAGACAACTGACCGGCTTGGACGGTGGTATGATTTTGGGGGTGGGGGGAGAGTGAAGTCGACGGCTCGGCGCATTTCCCTCACTATAAACAATCTGGAGCGCTTAAACTATAACGGTGCCGTGGCCTCAAAGTCTGCCAACTGACGGGATAATTCGGACCACGTGGTCAGCCCAGTGTGTGTTTTGTGCGGAATGGCTGACTGGCGGACTGAGAGTCAGGCTGCAACGGCTCCTTCTTAATGTGGCCTTTATGGCACTCCCAATCCATGGGATCCGAGCCAGGTAGGGCGGCACGCTCAGGAGCGTCTCTGGTCGCGCCAACCATCTGTGCCCTCTCTCGCGTCATGTCTTCTTGACTCTGTCATGATAAGGCCTCAGGTAGGGGAGGAGGAGAGAATGCAGTAGCTACAGCGCAAGTCTACTATCACTTATATCTAATTTGCGCACAAGTCACCGTCACTGCATCCCCATATGTGGACGTCGTTGGACTACATCGTTCGAACTATCTGATGTGTATGTGGATCGTAGCAGAGTGAGCGCAGGGATGGTGACTTGCGATGCAGCTGACTCACTCCCTTCTCCTTTCCCACTGGTTTCAAGATAAAGTCGAAAGCACCGGAGGCGGGATCGGGCACAGATGGCTAGCATGGGGTGCCATCACACCCCTTCACCGTATGAGACCCTAGAAGCCAAAAATGTGGCATGGTGTAGGAATCAGGTTTTGGGCGGTGTGTAAGCCACTGTAGACGAGACCAACAGATCATCCACTGACTGGTGGACAGTACATTCATTAAAGAATTAAAAAATACATCAATCGCATCACGTTGCCGAAGGGCATTATTTATCATAGAACTAGCTATATTGTTAAGACTTATGTCTGTTGGCATCATGAAAGAAATTTAGGATACACTGCGTACGAAACACGGAAGATTTCGCATGATTATATCTAACTACCTAAATAAACTAGGTAGCTAATATATATATCATAAACAACAGTCTGCATATCATGCAAACAATCTAAGCGACCTAT
>WEDG01003948.1:7500-49023 GCA_017591395.1 Schistocephalus solidus
TTTTATTTAGGTAGTTCAATAGCTGCAGTTTTCCGTGCGCAGTGTGTCCTAACTGTCTTTCATAATGCCACCCGACCTAAGTCGGAACATGACAGCTAGCTCTATGCTAAAGAACTTCCTTCTGCAACATAAGCCAATGCACACATTTTTTTAAAATTCTTTCCCGAAGTTACAGTCCACCAGTCAGCGGACGATTTCACATGAGCTGGACTGGTGACAGGACAGGGTTCACAAGTTCGGTTCCCCGGCTGGAAGTAAATGCTGAGGAGTTGTGTACGTAAGTTAATTGTGCTCGGGGTTTCCTCATTATGTTTAAGTCGTGGCTGCTTGACTGCAAATATCTCACATAAGTGGAGTACCATGTAGGACAAATTAGAATAAGGACACTTTAGTATGATACTCAGGCCTGAGCAGAGTTCACTTATTCCGTCGGCGAGGATTATATATGTAAGCCTCCGTTTTGATGAATATGACTTACCCACTTATTTGATTTAAGTAGGCATATTATATTAGGGTTAAGCTGGCAGTTAAGCCTATGAAAGTGATTACATTAAGCGCGAAGTTTAGAGTCAGGCCACAAATTAAGGTTAAGGAAACAGTTCATGTTGGGATTTTTGTTAAAGTTAGGGCTAAGGTTAGGTTTGCCTGTTGCATACCGTCTTACCAAATCCAGCCTACATTAACCTTTGAGTGCCTATTTTCCACCCGTTTACGTGCTCAAACTTCTCGTCTTCCAAATTTTGCGGTCTGTTACGGCACCTCTTTTACATTAATAAAGCAAATTTGACAGAAATGAGCTTTTTATGAATACCTTTCACCTACTCCCTTAACTGCAATTTCCATATTGACAAAACGAATATCCAAATCCTTTCCATATAAAGGGAGCCCCTGTGATCTATTTTCTCAGCGGACTTTCATATGTAATCATCGCCATTCCATCAATTGGCAGCCTTCAAACTCACCGTAATAGATTCCTCAGTCTCCTCAATAGCGGCCTCTTTCTCTCTTCCATCTGCTATGATCCGGTAACCCGTTCGAGCATGTTGGTTGATCGGTGATAAGATTGAAGGCAGTAGTTGAGGTACACGAACCTCTGTCTAACACGATCCACACACATGGATAACAGTTGTTAAGGGTTCACGAACATTCCAACGGCCCCGAATAACTTGCGAACTAAACCGATATGGCCCTTATACTGGTTTAGCGTAACCATGACGCAAACCCCTTAGGTTATCAGCTCAGCACTCAGCTGATGATGTATGAACCCAAGTCAGAAACGTATACAGGTATCCTTTAATCACCAAATGTATAATGAAACGGTAGATCTAGCAGTTAATATAGGGTTTTCGTAAAATATATGGGACAAAGCCGTTATTATTGGTGAAAATTCCCCACTTTACTCAACCTAGACCACGCCAATGACTAAAGAAAATCGTTTCTAAACATAGTTGAGCGTTATCGTTAGAATCTAAGAACACAGAAGGGCCATTTAAACTGGCCAATACATGGGCTTAGATTTGATCCACAGAGAATGCCTCGCAGCACAACATCCCACCAATTTATTAACAATGCTGCAGGACACAACATCACTTCACCTACTCTAAATTTCCTTAAGGTCGAAAAGAATGTGGGTAACGCAATTCTGGGAATTGCGTATTGAACCAATACTTACGCAAATTTCTGCTGAAGATGACAGTCTGGACTTTCACTCTCGACTTCTATCTCCAAAAATATAAATTATAAATATAAAAAATCAATAAATATAAATAAATATAAATTAATTTGTATGTTTAGTTAGGCTCACTTGATGCTGTCCACCAGTACCGTGTGTTTGGTACAAATCAGAGTTTAATAGAGAGGGAAATTTGAAAGCGGCCAAGGAAAAACTACCAAAATTTGTGATAATAATCATTTAAACCCTATTTATTTGTATCTAAGCATCGGTTCCTTTGTAAAGTTGAGGACACTATATGCCAGGATGTCGTGACTATCACTGTATGTGCTTCCTGGGGGTGTAGGGGTACTAGTTAGGGGTAGCACTACACAGATAGCATTTGGTCGCTCCATTTGTCTCGTACAGGTGGTGAATGCTCCTGTGGCCGCCTCTAACTGGTACCCAACTCTCACCTGTGGCTCCTCGAAGTTGGGTTCTTCCCAGCGGCCACACCCCGGGCAACCGTCACGACCGGCGGGCTAAACCAGGTGAGGGTCTCCGGTGTTGTGTGTGCCTCCACACCCGGTATGCCTGACTCCCGAACTTCCCACCTCCCCCTCTCAAAAAGTCCTACGGTGGGGGGCGACAGCAACCCCGTAGGCGGCCCAGACTAACTCGGGTCGTTCTTCCCACTAAAAACAAAACCGTGACCCATAGTGGAGTTCGGCAGCCGTCTGGGATGTCCGAGCAGCCCTGTTTAGGGATAGCACTGCTTGCCTCCTCGCGGAGGAAGGGGCTAGAAAAATGTGCCCTAAAAAAAATTGCTGGTTCTCACGTCTTCTGCAGCCGGCCGCGGCTCGCAGATCGCAAACTACGCGGTCGTAAAACTCAAACAAACAACAATACCCCCCGTCCTCATTCCCCTCGCCATACTCTCCAGGCTGCTCGGGTGAGTCCACTCACACTAGCAGCCTGGAATGTTCGTTCCCTTTTAGACAATCCTAAGAGCAACCGGCCGGAACGGAGGACGGCGCTAGTCGCTCGGGAACTGGTGCGCTACAAGGTGGACATTGCTGCTCTCAGCGAGACCCGATTCTCTGAACAGGGTCAGCTGGAGGAGGTGGGGGCCGGCTACACTTTCTTCTGGAGCGGCCGGCCAAAGGCAGAGCGACGCGACGCTGGTGTTGCCTTTGCCATTCGTAACGACATCGTGGGACGTCTGCCCTGTCTGCCGCAGGGTATCAATGATCGCCTGATGAGCCTCCGCCTGCCTCTTCGGGGAGACCAGTTCGCCACCATCATCAGCGCCTACGCTCCCCAATGACGAGCTCTGATGCGGCGAAGGACAAATTCTACGAGGACCTGCACGCCTTGCTGGCGACTGTGCCGAAAGAGGACAAGTTAATTGTCCTTGGTGATTTCAATGCCCGCGTCGGGACGGACCACGCTGCCTGGCAGGGGAGTGCTGGGTCCCCACGGTCTCGGTAGCTGTAACGATAATGGCCTCCTTCTTCTGCGCACGTGTGCGGAACACCGTCTCCTGCTGACCAACACCTTCTTCCGCCTTCCGACGCGGGAGAAGGCCACGTGGATGCACCCTCGGTCGCGGCGCTGGCATCTGCTGGACTATGTTCTCGTCCGGAGGCGAGATCGACAGGACGTGCTGGTAACCAAGGCGATCCGCGATGCCGATGGTTGGACAGATCACCGCCTTGTCATCTCCCAGATGAGGGCTCCGACTGCAACCCCGACGAAGGCCCCAAGGTAAGAGGCCGCCATGTAAGTTAAATACTCTTTTTATTAAATTTGCCTGCTCACTGTTTTGATTTCAGCAACCAAATAACCGAGAAACTGGAGGACCTGCATGCTCCAGATGATAACGCTACCGTGGAGACACGATGGTGTCAACTGCGAAATGTCATCCAGTCCACCGCCCTCGATGTACTCGGACGCGCACACCGTCGACACCAGGACTGGTTTGACGACAATGACGCCGACATCAGCAACTTACTCGCGGAGAAGAATAGACTACACAAAGCCTACATGGACCTTCGAACTGACGCCACCAAAGCAGCCTTCTTCAGATGCAGGCGCCTTGTACAACAACGGCTGCGGGAGATGCAGGATGCCTGGATGATCCGAAAGGCTGAGGAAATCCAGGGGTATGCGGACCGCAATGAAATGAAAAAAACTTTTTCAAAGCCATCAAAAGCCATCTACGGCCCGTGTATCAAAGGGGTCCGCACCGCTGCTCAGCTCTGACGGCACAACACTGCTGACAGAGAAATCGCAAATTCTGAAGCGCTGGGCCGAGCACTTCAGAAATGTCATAACTGTTCATCAGCCATCTCCGATGCTGCCATTGACCGGCTCCTCAAGTGGACACGAACAATGACCTGGATCTCCCGCCTTCCCTACCAGAAACCATCCGGGCCGTGCAGCAGATTTCCAGCGGTAAAAGCACCGGGATCTGACGCAATCCCACCGGAAGTATACAAGCACGGTGGGCCCCGGCTGATGGCAGAACTCACAACACTCTTCCAGGAGATGTGGCACCAAGGACAAGTTCCTCAGGATTTCAAAGACGCGACCATCGTCCATCTCTACAAACGGAAGGGGAACCGGCAACTCTGTGATAATCACAGAGGCATCTCGTTGCTCAACATCGCGGGGAAGATCTTCGCCCGTATCCTTCTCAATCGTCTTAACGTGTCACCTAGAGCAGGGCCTGCTCCCCGGAAAGCCAATGTGGCTTCCGCCGACACCGCGGAACAACCGATATGATTTTTTGCCGCCCGCCAGCTACAAAGAGAAGTGTCAGGAGATGCGAACTCACCTATACACTACCTTTGTGGATCTAACGAAAGCCTTTGACACGGTGAATCGTGACGGACTGTGGAAAGTCATGCAGAAATTCGGCTGTCCTGAGCGGTTCACGCACATGGTGCGTCAGCTTCATGACGGGATGTCGGCGCGCGTCACTGACAACGGGACGGTATCCGAAGCATTCGCAGTGACCAACGGAGTGAAGCAGGGCTGCGTACTGGCCCCCACCCTCTTCAGTCTCATGTTCTCGGCTATGCTGATGGACGCCTACCGTGATGAGCAGCCTGGTATCCGCATCGCCTACAGAACTGACGGGCACCTTCTCAACAGTCGGCGTATGCAGGCTCCAACGCGCGTGTCTACGACTACAGTCCATGACTTGCTCTTCGCGGACGACTGCGCCCTTAACACCGTGACGGAGGAGGACATGCAAAGGAGCATGGACCTCTTCGCCGAAGGCTGCGCCGATTTCGGATTAACAATCAGTACAGCCAAAACGGTTGTCATGCACCAGCCGCCACCCAGCACGGAATACAATGCTCCTCGAATCAATGTCAACGGTGCTCAACTCAAAAACGTGGAAACCTTCGCTTATCTAGGAAGCACGATGTCGCGCAACACGAGAATCGATGACGAGGTTGCCCAACGGATCTCCAAAGCTAGTCAGGCTTTCGGCCGGCTGCAGTCCTCCGTGTGGAATCGCCACGGTATTCACCTGAACACCAAACTGAAGATGTACAAGGCCGTCGTCTTGTCGACACTCCTTTACGGAGCGGAAACCTGGACCGTCTACTCGAACCAAGCCAGGAAGCTGAATCACTTTCATCTCAGCTGCCTCCGCAGAATACTGAAGCTGAGATGGCAAGACAGGGATCCCGGACACGGAAGTCCTGGAGCGGACCGGAATCCTCAGCATCCATGCCATGCTGAGGCAAGTGCAACTGCGATGGAGCGGCCACCTGGTAAGAATGGACGACGAGCGACTACCCAAACGACTTTTTCTACGGTGATGTCGCTACGGGTTCTCGCAGGCAGGGAGGTCAAAAAAACGACGCTACAAGGACACTTTGAAGACATCGCTGAAGCAACTGCAAATCAACTCTGCGACCTGGGAGGACCTCGCCCAGGATAGACCGGCATGGAGAAGATCAGTGAAGACTGGTTCAGCGATCTATGAGGCCAACCGGATCGCCGTTGCCAAGGCCAAAAGAGCGGCACGAAAGTCACCAGCGCCCCGGACCAACACCGCCAATGCCCAGGCCCTGCCAACGTGCCCGCGCTGTCAACGCATCTTCCGCGCGCGAATCGGCCTGGTTGGACATCTTCGGACGCAATGCACAAACAATCCGACAATTCCAATTTCTACGTCAAATTCTGCTAACCCTCCTTCTGACTCCCCTACCCTCACTCCTGTCATCAATTCCATTGCTCCCACCATCACAGAGACCACATCCATCTACTCATCGCCTGTTACCCCTACCACCGCAACCACCACCGCCTTCACTACCACCACCACCACCATCAGCGATGGGGAATCTCTCCTAAGCTGTACTCAATGCGACCGCACATTCACCTCACGAATCGGCCTGGTCGGTCACTTGCGAATACATCGTACAGAGACCGGTGAGCCAGTGCCTGGAGCACCATCACACAGCAGAGGTCGTCGCCTCCACTGCCCTCACTGTCCTCGCGCATTCACTCATCGCATAGGCCTATTCGGTCACATGCGCATCCATAACAGCGGAATTAACCACAATGCCGACAACACCGATACACCATGCACACCCTCCGCTCCTGCCATTCTTAGTGCCCCTGCCACCCCCACTACCAGCAATGACATCCCTCCCCAGCCTCACCGATTTCTCCTGCCCACACTGAACCCGCAACTTCAACTCACGGATCGGCCTGGTCGGTCACCTGCGAATCCATCGCATGGAGGCTGGTGAACCAGTGCCTGGGGGCTCCGACATACAGTCGACGTGCCCGCCTTCACTGCCCTAACTGCTTTCGCACATTTACACACCGCATGGGCCTATTAGGACACATGCGCCTCCATGACAACCTCCGGTAAACCACCGTAGGCTAACCTACATCAGCGCACACTACCTACACCAATGCATCGACAACACTCTCACAATCACCATTTTACCACAGTATATCACGGTTTCCCTAGAAACCGTGGCTGGAAGTCTGCCAATCTGACGCTTCCACCAGACCACGCCGTCGGCTCAGTGTATGTGCTGTGTGTGTCGAGTGGCTGACCAGTGAACTGGGAGTCAGACGGCGATGGCTGCTCCATATCCCTGAGTTTGTGAATCCTGGTGTGTGCGTTATGGGGGGCCAGGTCGTGCTGTGGCGCGCGAAGACGGGTACGCCGATCCGTCAGCCAATGCGCCCACTCCCACATCAGGCAACTGACTGGCTCGGACAGTGGTCTGATTGTGGGGGGTGGGGGAGAGAGTGAGGTCGAGAGCTCAGCGTATTTTCCTCACTATAAACAATCTGACGCGCTTGAAACTATCACGGTGCGCTAAAAGCCGTGGCTTGGAAGGTTGCCAACTGACGGGATAACTCGGACCGCGTGGTCAGCCCAATGTGTGTTTTTGTGTGGAGTGGCTGACTGGCGGACTGAGAGTCAGGTTGCAATGGCTCCTTCTTAATGTGGCCTTTATGGCACTCCCACTCCGTGGGATCCGAGCCAGGTGTGGTGGCACGCCCAGGGGCGGCTTAGGCCGCGCCAGCCACCTGCGCCCTCTCCCATCTCCGGTCTTCTTGACTCTGTCTTGACACCGGACTCAGGTGGGGGAGGAGGAGAGAGTGCGGTAGCTGCAGCGCAAGGCTACTATCACTTAAAACTAATTCACGCGCAAGTCACCGTCCCTGCACCACCTGGTGTGGAGCATACGGTGGACCTCGTCGAAATCGACGGTCGAACTGTGTGCGTATGTGCTTCCTGGCTGCCAAGTTCCAACTATCGGTAAAATATTTCTACTCATTATATTGTAGTAGGCAGATAAAATTAAGGTATTAGTGAAAGGGTGACGACAAGGTGGAGACGCGCGACGCAGTATGGGATGCGGAATCATCAAACACAATGGGCACGTGGTACTAGTTCAAACCCTAACGCGTATAACCACAGCTATCAGCTACCTTCAGTCCGGTGCTGTCATACGTGCCAATAATAAGTAAGTATTTCAAAATACGTCAAAAACCTAAACAACAAGGCTAACAAATTCTACAGGGTTTAATTTTTCATCCATATTCAAACTCATTCACTTGACAATGCTTTGCCCAGAAGATAACTTGGGTAACTTGACCCAAGTGTGATTCAACTCACGGCTGCCGGTGGGGTCTCATAGCTCATATGGTTACGAAATTGGTTCTACTAAAGACTTCTCCTTGCTGCGATGAGATCGAATCCCACCGAGTTTTTCGCATTGTGTCAAATAAATTATTCAAAGCTACTGAGCCCCTAGTTATAAACAGCTGTATTGTGTTCTGTAATTGAAGGGTTCACATCTTAAAGATCTGCAGCCCTAAACGCAAATGAAACGTTAGGTCGGCTTCAAAATCGTTCGAAAATCAAAATATTCTAAAACTGGTGGACACATCTCCTTCGAGTAGAAAATTAGAAACGCAATTTACCACAGAACGAGTACAAAGAAGGAGATTAACAAGTGCCTTTTAGAAAATGTATTTGGATCTATCAATGAATCGCAAATTGAATACAAATTCATACTTCTTAAGTAGTCCTTTTGTAGAATATGCTTTTTGTAGGCGTCTGGAAAGTCACATGTTCAAAAGACGGCTTCCGGGCATGGCTGAAATATCTCAGAAATACGTTACAGGATACCCAAAGGTATCTCGCAACTATAGAGATACTTTCAAACCGAGAGCAAGTCTCAGAATTTTTGTTAAAGTTTCATGAGATAAGTCACCTACGGCTGGTTTCCGAAAGATGAATGAATGTATTAGACAGGCTTCCGTCGGAATAGTTGTGTTTGACGAGAATTAAAGATCCGAAGACTTTTTGTTTTTTGAATTGTTTAGGAGGAGAGGAGTAAGAGGTAAGAAGTGTAGGTAAAAATCATTTTTAACATGGGACTATCCACACCAGTTTCAGAACCTTCTTTCTCACTCACACACGCACACACACATGCAGTCATTAACATTTCCACCAGGTTCTCATACATTTTTTTAACTTAACCCACACCCCTGAGACCAAAAATCCTGAAACATACATGAAATTGTGACAAAGAAGCGTTAGTAGGTCTTCGCTAGGCGTCGGTGGGCTGACCAACGCGCACTTAGCGAATTCATTAACTCTGCACAGCAGGCACTCAGTGTTGGAGGAAACTCCCAAGACCTCGCAAATCGTCTGCGGAGCCGAAGGAGGAGGTGGAGGGGGGGGGGTGGAAAGATAACCCTAAATTGTTGGATTCTGTATGCGTCAGTCACAGAAAAAGTTAGCATCTCACGTAAATCTGCACCTGCAACACACACACACAGGTGACGGGTCGACGAAGCAAGACAACAGTTACTACCTGCATGAGTACGAGAAGGTTCACGGTCATCGCGCAGTGGAACGGTAAAGGATGTATAGAACCGGACTACCGGTATTAGTAATAAGCACTTAAACTACCTGATTAGCGAGTTACACTGTTATAGTACAGCGTAAATGGCAAACTGCAGGCCCGCGTTTCGGTTTGGCTCGAACCACCCCGCCTGATGGATACCTGAAAACGCATGCAACCAGGCACCCACAAGTCGGTGCCTTATCTTGTCTCTGCTAGGCAGCTGGAATGCTTTATAAGTCCCCCATCACCCTTGCAGTGATCTGATCATGCTCCTGGTAGCCAGTCAGGCAGAACCGACCATCCTAGTTATTTTTAACGTTTCTCCTGGATTTACTGCTAACGTAAAAATCCTTGCTCTGAGGTAATCCAAAAAAGACCCCCGAGAGCATTCCCGACCCAACATCTTTGTGGACAATAGTGTGAAAATAACCCAAAAATGCCGCCCCAGGTACTGATGATGCATAAAAAGTTAGAAAAGATGAATTGTAGCCTGCAGTTGGACGAAACCATGTCTGACAGGCTAGTTCAAGCGTCGCAAAAGAGGATATCCAGAGCGCGTGATTAGTTAACGATGGGGTGCATTTTTGCCGAGTGTACCGCACTCTCTTTTCCCCCAGCCACCTTGTTTTGAAGGAAAGGCAGCATCAAGACGACCAGTGGTTGGCTCCAGCACAGTCGATGACAAAAAAGCAATCCGTCTACGCGTGCCATACGCACGATCTAGTGCCTAAGTCATGTCCCAGCCCATGGTAAGGGCGGCTGGGAGCTCATGTGCGTGAGAATGCCATCGAGGTCACAATAAAAAAGGACCTTTTCAGTCTGAATCTCAGGTAAGTGAAGGAACGAGTATTTTCGACAGTTGAAAATTTTCTTTCTTCCCCTGCTACGCAATAATTGGCAGCTGATGGGATTGGACACAGTGGCTGACACGGGGTGAAAGCCTGCGTCTAAGATGTAACACGCACATACACCCTAGGTCTAAGATATGACACACGCACGGCCGTATTTTCGGGCTGGCAGGGATTCCGCACAGCCCAGTTAACGCGCAACGTGAGCCAACCTGACCATTGTTCTGACCCAGTGCCTCTACGATGAAGCCCGTTGTGAGGCCCCCGGGTTCATGCGCGCTAGGCGGCAGAAGAAGGGCTCCATTTTGCCACAGAACAGTAAAAAAAGTGGAGAAAATCATCTTTCCGCTGTCAAATGTGCCAAAAGTGTTAAAAATGAACAGAATGCGTATATTAAATTCCGACGGCGGCTGTAACAACAGTGGAGCTGATGACCCAGCAGAAAGGAGTGCCTGTTGGAGAGATGCAGTGCGGTTTAAATTTCATTATCCAGAGATTCGCGACGGGAGCAGGAGTGGGGAGGATGAGACACAGGAGTACAGGCGGTAGACTCTGGGCGAACCCTCGGACGCAGTCTGTTAACCAGGGCCTAAAGAGGAAGGAGAGGAAGGTGAAAGTGGTCATGGCACTGTTGCAGACATATAATTGGTACAGGCTTTTAAAAAAGGCCTGCAAGGTGGCCCCAAGACGAGCGACTCTTGGAGGCGTGTGGGTGGGGAGGGTGGCGGGAGGGTGGGGGAGCCGGACGGGGAGGGTGGCGGGAGGGTGGGGGAGCCGGACGGGCGGCGTTGCGCCGATACACAATTTGATCTTCGCTAACTGACCTCGCTTAACGCTGGTCAGCCTGTTCGCGCAGGCGTACCAATAACTCGCACACAATCACGATACCCGAGCTGCCAGCAGAATTGTCCTACTAGATCAGATAACAAGCAATAGTCCACAACTACACTCCAGCAGGTGGCAGAGGAAACCGGTCCGTCAAAATAGAATCGGTCCAGCACTTCTTTACGAAAAAATTTTTATTGTCGGAGCACCGTAATTTGACGTATCAACAACACTGTGGGCGCGTAAACATTGTTTCCTTATGGTTTCGCCGGTTACAGAAGGGTCATGTTTACTGTTTAAGAATTTAAACAGTCGTATATTTAATCCCCTTACTACTCTGGAGCCGATTTACCACTCCCGGTGCAACCGTCACTGCTGTGTCATTTTATTTCTTCCTCTGAGATGCACCGTTAGATATAGTCAGAAGTAAGGTCAGACGATGCACCCCTGCCTGGCGCAGAATCCTGGTTTCATGAAAACGAAGGGGAACTGAATACACACTGCACTTGTGCAAAACCTTCCCCGGTTCGAACTGATATCATCCCATGGGCACCAGTTTTTTCTCCTGAACAACCAGAACGGTCATTTCTGGTTTATTAACCGTCATCAGTCAGTCATTGCCATTCCTAAGTGGGGACCTCCTGTACCACCGTAACTGGATCGGTGAGCGCCATTTACTCATCACTAATAACTATCTTCCCCTAGGAGTTTATTTTCACTGCTAGCCTGATCCCTCCTGTATATTTATTTTCACATTGCCTGTAAAATGGCATAAAATGCAATTATCTATTCACAAGAACCTGCCCCGCCTCTAATACAAGTGACCTTGAGTTAAATTCCAGGAAGGAGGTATATTTCCGTGTCCTAACCCTAATTTGAACCCTAACCCGAATTTTTCTGGAACACCTCCGAAACCTCACCCAAAACCTCACCTACATCTAAACCGAACTTCTCCAGAATTTGGCGCAAAACCACATGTATTCTGGGCCGTTTCTGTTCCCATATCCCGTTTTTATAGAGGAGTGGTCATATCGGCGTCCCCAACAGTTTACTTTCGAAATGTAGGCAAGATCGAAAGGAAAGTAAGAGGTTAACGACTAAAATCGAGGCGAGGCCAAACAATTTGTATTTTTTTTGGGGCAATTCCGACACTAATTCCTACGTTTTCGATTCCAAAAATCTCCAACTATTTCAGTCACGTCAGTATGCCGGCCTTTGAGCGAGTGGCGCTCAACGGAACGAAAAGTTAATAGGAGTTTCTCACTGCCACAAGCCGGGGGCATAACAAGCTCTTAGAGGCAGACTGGAGAAAACAGCGCAGAACTTTGAAACCTTTGCCATATAGAATCATTTTTTGTGCTTTCGATAAGTATTACTTATATGAACCCCTAAGTAGGACATAACGCGGGACGATCCTATTCTCGTAGCCTTTTTAGGGCGTCATATAAGACGCCCTGACCTTTGTTGAGGTTTTTGGGCTCTTTTGTGAAAGAGCAAATATTTTTCCGTCTAGATGAAGTTCTGCAAATTTGTGGAGGGGGGGGGGGGGAGGTAGAAAAGAATATAAACTTCGCCTTGTTCTCTGCTGTCTTTTGTGGACAAAGCAGTCAGTTATTCAACTGAAATACGCGCCGAGACTCATTAAAAATTTGAAACCGCCATATTGACTCCCGTACGGAAGGCAAATAGTATTTCGCCTTTCGAGTGAGCAATCTGCAGACCACCCCGATGTAAATCACCTACAGAAAAATCTTTACTTACATTATCCGATGACTTGTAGACACATGCTGCGATCTTCCTTGACTTTTATGAGAATTCTCAATGTCAAAAAACTATAAAGGATGTCCCTTAGAAAATCCCGAGTTACGATCTTCATTAAAGCAAAAACTTTAAAGAAAACACAATTCCTGCGAAAAAAAACATAAAAGAAAACTTGTTTCAGTTGCTTGGAACCATCGTTTAGTTTATACAAGCATAAAAAATTCCTAAAAGAATGCGATCTGCTGATGTAGTGATGTCTAAAACAATCTTCATCCGGAAGCTAGCATGCGAATAAGTTGTCGGTTTAAAACTTCAGCAGAAAAATGTGGTCAATAAAGTTCCTTCACACTTTTCCTCTCATGTAAATGCGTAGTCACATGCGTGAGCGAGTTACAGACAATCACACGTAACATTCTGCACGCAAATTACGAGGGTGCAGCTCACCTGTGCTATTTGAGACAGCTCTAATTTAGATGAACGTGCGCGTGAAAGTGCACCTAGCGCACAATTCCGTCCATATCGACTGTCATTTCTGACGCTCCATTGGAGTTTTGCCCCTCACCCACCCACCCTCACCCCATAAACTGCCTCTCCAGAGCAGTTGAGAGACAGTCAGCAACGTACGAGCAACTAAGTTTTTGCACCAACGCATCTATTAGGGACTGACACTCAGATTAGTAAAAGTTATGCCCTAACTATATATATATATATATATATATATATATATATATATATATATATATATATATATATATATATATATATATATATATATATATATATATATATCGGTTACAGGACTCACTCGTCCCGTTGTGCCTTGAGGCTAACTCTCAAGCTCCCGCCAGCAGCCGTAAGGCAGCTAGTATATATATATATATATATATATATATATATATATATATATATATATTTATGGAATGGAACCGACAAAGACAAGGGAGACCGGAATGGCCATTTCTGGCTTATTAGCTGTCATCAGCCAGTCATACCCAATCCCAGGTGTGCCACACTTGGGATTGGGTATGACTGGCTGATGACGGCTAATAAGCCAGAAATGGCCATTCCGGTCTCCCTTGTCTTTGTCGGTTCCATTCCATCATATGCTACACGTCCCTATGCGACCGCCTGCGAGGGCTCTAGTCTGAGCTCCAGGGCACAACGGAACATACATGTTCCTTAAGCAGATCGGTGAGCCCCACACTATCATATTTATATATATTTCAAGAAATTTAATCAAATTAAGTTGACTTTTTTTAGGAAAAAATAACTTTATTACGAAAATTTTCGAGGCTTATACCCCATTTCGTCTTCAAACAAACGGGATTTGTACACAAAACAGTTAATAGTTAATATATATACTAAATAGTTACTATATATATATATGGAATGGAACCGACAAAGACAAGGTAGACCGGAATGACCATTTCTGGTTTATTAGCCATCATCAGCCAGTCATACCCGATCCCAAGTGTGGAACACCTGGGATTCGAACCCGCGACCTTTGGTACTTGAGTCGAACGTTCTACCATTGAGCCACGAGCTCGTTGTTTTGTTGGTTGCGATCGGGAATATGGTGATAGTGTGCGGCTCATCGATCTGCTTAAGGAACATGTACGTTCCGTTGTGCCCTGGAGCTCACATTAGAGTCCTCGCAGGCGGTCGCATAGCGGCGTGTAGCATATGATGAAGTGGAACCGACAAAACAACGAGCCCGTGGTTCAATGGTAGATCGTTCGACTCAATTACCAAAGGTCACGGGTTCGAATCCCAGGTGTTCCACACTTGGGATTGGGTATGACTGGCTGATGATGGCTAATAAGCCAGAAATGGCCATCCCGTTCTCTCTTGTCTTTGTCGGTTCCACTTCATCATATGCTTCACGTCGTTATGCAACCACCTGCGAGGGCTCTACTATGAGCTCCAGGGCACAACGGAACGTACATGTTCCTTAAGCAGATCGATGAGCCGCACACTATTATATATATAGGGTTTTCTTTCAAAAGTGTATCGCAGACACAGAAAGCACGGTAAGTTCTACTCATTTATCGCCCAACCAGTGACATCGATTAATCACACGATAGATGGACCGTCAAATATAGCACTCGTGGAGACCATCTCAACTAGAACTTAAGTCTGAGTTCCATAAATTCTAATTACACGACTGAACCTGCCAAGTACGGTACACGAAATTGGACCATGGTTTCCGAATATGTGACCCGCAGCAGGATGGGTTCAGGGATGTTGACTTGCGCTGCATCTACCGCACTCTCTCTCTCTCTCTCAATCACCTGGGCCCGGGGTCTCGTTCGACCATCGTAGTCCAACCCTATCCACCGTATGCTCAAAGGAAGGGTGGTGCAGGGACGGTGACTTGCGTGTAAATTATTTTTAAGTGATAGTAGACCTGCAGACAAGACCGCGCACCAGAGTTAAGGTGACATAGCTAAACAAGAAAAAGTTCTACATATTTTTTGAAATGACAAAGATGAGTATACTTAAGTATAGCGGATTGTTTATACGACTACCTCTAAACAGCCTTATTTAATTTACTCAACTAATTTTATTTCAGACACAGACCAAGATCGACAGGCATGTAACGGGGAGCTTGTAAACAATAAAGGAATTAACGATATTGCTAATAGTTCCTCCGATACGCTTGCATGATAATTTAAAGAAACTATAGTTCAATTTATGTGAATGAAGTGTTAGATAAGCCGTTGTTTGGAACATCCATGAGAAAGAACTATTTCGGTGGACAAGAAATTAAGTGGTGACTGTCGAGATGGTGGCGCAGTTAACCCGAAAATTTATAATTGGACGGTTTGATATTTAACTTACCACTACTGATCTTGAAGCCCGTCTTTCCAGATTCAACATGTCCTCCATAACTTTGCTTTCACGACGCTCAAATGAACGCGCTGTTCCACCGCCATGAGCATCTTCTGCTGAATGTGGATTCAGCGTTTCCGGAACACACAAATCTTTTGACGACGTCAGTAATTCCAGCAGAGGGTCGCCTTCGGTTGCATACTGATGGAACAAAAGGTTGTCAACAGCATATTTGAGTGAAATGCGACGAGCACGAGTGATTTCAGTAGCAACTTGAGGTCTTGGCATAGCGTGCTGTAGGTCAACCATCCAGAGACTAATTGTCAAATTGCGGTCCATCAACGGTATAAGGTCAAAATCCTCATCATCGTCTCCGAATGGATTAAGGAGAGATTGAGCTACCTTCAACCATCCCAAATAAACTGCAACTTGCAAAAGAGAAAAAATGGGCACGTATAGTATTGGGACTGGCGGCTCCGTCGCTTCAGATGAATTAAGTTGGAGCTGAGGAGCACTCATATTGACTGTCAGGTTGACTGGAATTTCTGGCAACACTTTGGCAAATTGTCCGGAGATAAGCGATACTATCACGAACGCGTAGACTCCAATGTTGACCACCTGCAAGTAAAAAAATCATTTTTTGCATTTATTGGACATGTTTAGGACATAAAATGAGTAAATTAAATCTAAGGTGCTTTCTTAAAAAAACTGAATAAGCCTTTCTCAAAACAAAAGACTTAGGTAACTTTTAGCATTTTTTTGCGTATTTATCAGTTGACATGTAATGCGAATTAATAATGTACCGTCGTAAAGATGAGTCCCATTCATTTTGCTGTTTCACTTTTATAAAAATATTGTCCTTTAATTTAGATATCGTTTTATGTCAATTTTGAACTTCTTTATCATCATAATAAACTCTTGGTCTATTTATGGCTTTTTGAATTTCATAATTTCCTGTGATCAGAAGTTTCCGGATTCAGTTCGAATTGATTTACTGAGACTTTTAGACGAAGCTACGACCATGTCATCTCCAAATAAGATACAAACTTATACCCCTCAGGTAGGCGTGAGGAATTCCCCACCACCCCCTGTTCGTTCGGACGCTACAACTGCTCAAATAATGTATGTATAATACTGACGTATAAATTAGAAACACTAGATAAAATTCGTTGAGGAATGTTTTAATTATGTAAAATAGGAAAAATAAACGAAAACCAAGAGGAATAATTCATAACCTGCGTATAAACTAGTGGAATAGGAACACGTTCATAATTGGTCAAAGCAAAAAGACGGCGACGAAACTTCCGAATCTCGTCAATTAATGCGATTAAGTAATGTTCATGAGCTATAAATCCATTAGCGTGTGCTTGTTTGAGGACGGTGATGCTCCACATTAGTGGTATATAAAACGGGCTGAATCGAGGATCCACCTGTCCAAAAAATTCTAGCTCACGCTCCGTCATGAAACCACTAGAAACGAAGCTTGTTGCACTCTGATATATTTCCTTGACATTTGGTGCAATATTCTGGAAACAGAGGACCGATGCAAGATTGATATAACGCGTCACGGTTTGCCGTATTGTTGCAACTTCATCGTTCAGAGCTGACTGGTCTTCGCGAAATTGCACGTTCTTAGGGCTCTGTACGAAAGAACATACAAGAAGACTCACGCCATCGGGTGTCGGGAGAAAATTAAATTGATCTCTCCAACGCTTAACGACAAGGGTGACGAAAAAACCGAGAATAAATGAAAGCGGAATATAATTCGAATTTAGGCTGACGTATGCATGAAAGTTGGAGATTTTTCGATGCAGCTCCAGCAACTCTGGGGAGGTTATTGGTATGAGATGATAGGCAAGAGCGATTGTTGCATAAAAGATGCAAAAAATCAATAAATCGGCCCAGATAAGCTTATAAATGCTGCCTTTCCACCTTCCTAGCAAGCGAAATAACGCGCTATGTGAGGCAGTCGCCACAGAACTTGAATAAGAGACAGTCATTTTTTGAAGAAAATCAGCACCAATGGGAAATTAAGAAGAAATACTCAAGGGCTGGTCAAACCCGCGTGACCCAAAATTACAAAATGTGATAGATGAAAACAAATCAGAAGGTCACAGCCCAAAATGGTAACGGCAGATTTTTATGCTGGAACTCACAGATTTCTAAAAAAAACGGCGTATATGGTGCTATAACATACGTTAATGATACGGCAGTTAAAATCCACGGTGAAACTAAAATGATTTGGCAAAATAATCTAAACTTGATTTTTAACCGCGCACATTCTCCGGGATTAGCATGCCTTCAAAGTTAATGTTTGAAACATTTGATGTTCCTTGGAGAAGTTAACCTCGTCAAGAGAAATAAGTTCGTACGTATGAATGGAGAAATGTGCTTTGGTATATTTTTCAAAACATGACCTCACATAACTTTTGCTTTCTTAGGAACTAAAAATTACTGTACACGTTTGCAACGCAAAAACATCAAGGACTTTTTTTTCAATTCAATTCAATTTATTGAGGGAAATAGGCATGGGCCTTTGAGTACCCTATTGGGCCTTTGAGTACCCTATTGGGCCTTTGAGTACCCTATAAAAATTCGCGGCGCTGTCGGGCCTCGAACCCTGGTCGCAGATTCATGTGGCGACGAGCATAGCCTCTGCGCTATGTCATCACAAAATTAAGCTCCGCGACCGGGAATTGAACCCGGGTCTTCCACGTGACAGGCGGAGATACTCACCACTATACTATCGCGGAGACTTGATCCAAACAAAAAAATAATAACTTTTAAAGGTATCTACCCGACTTTTTACGGGGATGTATAAGTTTCAACTGACCTCTTCCCCACTCCCCTTAGCCCTAGGAAATTCACAAACGATAGAGTTCATTTAACTCGCCTCATACTTTTTGACAATCTCAGTTTATTGGCATATACGTTTTGAAATATACTTTGGCATTGATATTTAGTTACTGAAAGCGGATTTGAGGGCGATTTGACCACATAAATCTGCGTGAAAACCATACTCCTTCGTAGTCCCCTTACTGACTTTATTAGATCATACATAAATGATCGAAAACAAAAGGTTTTAGTGAGGTCCTCAAACTCAAGTGCTACCTCGATTGTTAGTGGTGTCCTTCAAGGTACTGTATTAGGTCCTCTGTTGTTCTTACTGTATATAAATGATATTTCATCGATAGTTAAACATTATCAATCTTTTATTTATCCTGAGGACCTCAAATGCGTGTATTCCTTCTCTAACTTTACGACCGAACAATGCCTAGAACACTTTCATTCAGAATTAGACGCTCTTTCGGCCTAGAGCTCCACATGGCTAATGGAGTTCTCACCTTCTAAGTGTCGCTACATGAGTTTTGGGCCTGTAAAGCTGCCGCAACTTCTTATTTTTTTAAGATTGCCCTATGATTGAATGTTCCACCTTCAAGGACTTGGGCTCAAGCTACACCAATAAATTAGATCTTTCAACGCATGCTGATAGAATTACGGCCAAAGCAGCTAAGATTTCCGGCTTTATTTCTTATAATTCCTACCTTCCTGAAATTAAATTAAGACTTAATCGTATGTTTGTACTACCCATTCTTGAATTTTGCTGTCCATTCTTGGATTTAAGAAACGAATCTAGCCATTCAAAAATTGAAAACGTCCAAAAACATTTCACAAAAAACTCCTGTTTACGACTCTTTCAACTACTTCCTACTCAACAAGATGCCAGCTAACGAAGCTAAAATTTCTTTGGGTCAGTAGACTTAAAGCAGACTTTGTCTCCTTTTCCGACTAAATAATAGTTCAACTATCCCCAAGCTTTTTGTCATTACCCCCGTTAGTCTTCCTTATAACCTAAGAAATTCTGCACTAATTATACCTCCCCCTGCATCCTCCACGTGTTAACGCTCTCTCTTCTTTGCTTCTTAGTATAGTTTTCTTTGTAATATTTTGCCAATTCAAATTAGGTCGTTAACTGGTCTATCTGCATTCAAGCGAAGACTGCATATTTATCTTAACACTGATTCTATTAACCTTTTATTTTCCTCATCTTTTCTTAGTAGCTTTCCCCATGAATCGGAGAAAGGACCATCGGGAATTTAATTGACCCTCTTGAAACTATATTTTCGCTTCCTCGAGTCGCCCATGAACTATGATGTCTGCTTATATCATCAGTCATCCAAACGATGAAGACATTCGGACGTACGCATTCAGTGGTCCACAGTCTAAAATGCTGCCGTTTCTTTGGATACTTACCATCATCAGAATTCAATTCTGGATCCTTAGATGCTGAGGACTTAAGTTCATTGACGCATTTTCGTGAGATTTTGTTTCATACGCCTAATTGATCAAGAACGAATAATCTCGCCGTTTCATTATCTCATTCTGAAATGCTACTGCAGTATTACCCTACTCTACCACCTGACCTTATCTTCCTAAGCAGTTTTTCTCCTACCTTCTATTCAAAAATGAAGGCCTTTTGAACTCTGCCTCTATTTTTAAGGTAGGAGTTTTTTTCACTGCCTATTTTTTATAGTTCACCATTAATTTCAAAACATCGCTAACTGTCGACCTAACAAGACAAGTTCTGTCTACATTATTAAGTATTTGTACCTTTTATCTGCACAAATTGTCATAAATTTATTTCGTTACTAATGTTTGTTTAGACAGTGCCTTGTCGGTGCTAACCAAATATAAATTCAAATTCTAAAAGATTTGTGGCCTCACACGCAAACGCGTGGGCAGGTGGGGCGCTGTCAGAATATTAAGCTTTGACGATTGAGATTGGACCTAGTGGGATAATCGTAAACCATCACTAAAATATTGTAATGATAGGCATTCCCAATTTTGATCCCCTCCCACCAAGACTTGTAACAATTCCACACATTTACAGACTTTACACATAAAACCGAGTCTAAGGACGACTGTTCAAGTTCTCTTCAAAAATTTATAGAAATGAGAAGTAAAATGGGCAACCTTAAAATTTTCTTTCTGTCTACTCTCTGCTTATAAAAAAGGAGGAATACCAAAGTTTGAAAAAACGAAGATCAAGCTTACTAGATTTCGAGAGAGATACCCTATTGTAGCATTTCAAATACGATAGAAAGGTCAAGTAGCTGTGAGTGAAATTCAACTTCATCCCATAATCTTATATGATAAATTAAAAGGTACACCATGATTTAAATGACTACTTTCTCATTTTCCCCAGCCTCAAGAAACTCGTTACTAAACAAATCAGATGTCTCGAGTACAACCTAAGACTAAAAATACTAACAAGAAGCTCTAAAAACTGGACTATAGTAGCTCCTGTTTCAGGAAGAAGAGAATATCAGGTAAATTTGGTGTAAAAATGGGTATTTGAAACCATACGGATGTTTATATCAGGGATTATATATATATATATATATATATATATATATATATATATATATATATATATATATATATATATATATATTGCCAGTTGACAGGCAAGGTCAAAAAAGATACGCAGTAGAGGATCGAGGTTACAGTGGAAAAATCCTGAGCGTTCTTTCAGGTGTTTTTCAGGAGAAAAACCTGTAGCTCGTTGGATGATTACATTTTGGGAGGAAAAAGTTTGACACAGGTCGTTCCTAAGTGGTCTGTGTTGGCGGAGTGCAATCACAGCACACAATAATCGAGAGTGGAGTCCCACAAGGTTCATTGCTTGGACCGATCGTATTTCTTTTGTTTATTAATGATTGTGTATAGGAATCGGACTATGCCTTTCCTATGTTTGCGGACGGTATAAAAATGTGGAAAGTCATCCACAATGCTGCCGATGGAGACGATTTCCAAGACAATCTTCGTCGATTTTACGAGTGGTCCCACATATGGCTCTTGTCCTTCAACTCAAACAAATGCGCCCTGCTACGCCTGGAAAATGAAAATCAGGTCACTGATAGGCGACCCTACTATTTGAGCGGTATGCCACTCCAAGAAGCAGAAACACAGAAGGATCTCAGCGTTTGGATGATAGACAACCTGAAGCCTTCTACTCAATGTTGCGAGGCGGCTAAATCCGCCAATTTCATGCTGTAAGCTATCAAGCGGGCATTTAAAGTTTTCAATGAAGAACGCGTTTCTAAAGTCTTTGGTACGTTTGTAAAGCCATATCTTCAATATGCGATCTAAGACTAGCGACCACGGACCGAGCAGGACTACAACCTGCTCAAAAGGGTGCAGCGGCGAGCCACAAAATTAGTGAGAGGTCAAGGTGAACTGCCATAGGAGATCCTCTGAGTTATAGGCAGTTGCACAGAGACGTGATACAAACCTTCCACATCGTGCGTGGCATGAATTGCGCCCTGCTGTGTGATGAATCTTTTCAACTTTATTTTATTTTATTTATTTATTGCCAGTTTACAAGCAAGGTCAAAAAATATGTACAGTAGAGGGTCAGGATGACAGTGAAAAAAACTCCTGATCGTTGTTTCAGGTGATTTCAGGAGAAAAAACTGCAGCTTATTGAGTAATTAAAGTTCTGGACAGGGACGCGTTAACACAGGTGCCCGGTGAAGAACCTCTCCATTCAGTGTTACGGATCCGGTATTCTGCAACAGCAGGTATGTCGGCGAGCGGCTGTTTGCTATCGACTGAGAAATAAGCCGATTGAGGTCTGCAGAGTCAGCAATATTGCCCTCAGCATGAAGTCCGGCCCAGGATTCACAGTCCGTGAACGCCATCAGAACCGAAGAAAGCTTCCACAGAGTCAGCACCCAAAAGTTTTGGAAGGTGTCCTGAATGTAGAAAACTAGCGACAGTTCGCGTAAACAAGGGATAGCTTTGCTGAATTTTGATACTTCTAGGTAGCTTATTCCAGATTGCTATAGCGTTTTCCGAAAAAACTGTCGGTATCTAACTGTGCGTGCCAAAGGAAGAAATAAAAATACATCTTTATGACTGGTGCGCCGAGAATGGTCGAGGTGCCTCAGAGATGTAAGGGGGTTAAATGTACGACTGTTTAGCAGTTTAAATAGTAAAAATAGTCCCTTCTGTAATCTGCGAAGCCACAGCGGGTCAAGGCTTGTAAGCTCACAGCGTTGTTGGTAGGACAGGTTTCGGTGTTCTGAATAGAAAACTCTTTTTGTTAAGAAGTGCTGGACTGATTCTATCTTGTTTCGTTCACTAGCGTGCAGAAGTCTAAATAGAAACGAGCAGTATTCCAGACTAGGCCTGACATACATTTAGAGAGGCTGATTCTAATGTTGACAGTTTTAAAATTTCTGAGAATAAACCCAGTAGTTTGGCGTGCTTTCGAGACAATCAGGGCGCAGTGCTCTGACAGATTAAGACTTCTAGAATATGATATGCCCAGATCCTTTTTTAACTCCGAGCACATTGAGATGGTAACCGTCTATGCTTAGGTGGGGCTGATGGTTGTCACCAATAACCATAACCGAGCACTTTTGCTAAGAAAGCGAGAAGCGCCATGTGCGACACCACTGAGCGAAGGCCTGAAGATCCTTTTTTAAGAGCGCAAGCACGATGTTGCGATCAACCGGTTTACATCGATAGGCAACTTTTAAATCGTCAGCGTACATAAAGGGCCTACCATACTGAAAACAATCAGGAACATCGTTGACAAAGAGGCAAAATAGAAGCGGGCCGAGCACGCTGCCCTGAATAACTCCGCTCCTCACAAACGTGGGGTTGGAGATAACATCAGAAATTTTAAACCGTTGTGCGCGAGCATTGCATAGGAAAATATTAAGTTCAGAAGCGTGTTACCTATGCCGAAGGAGGCAAGTTTCAGCAGTAGGAGATCATGGTCAACACGATCAAAAGCCTTAGTGAAATCGAAGTAAACGGTGTAAATTGCAAAACCGCTGTCTCTAGATTGTAGCACATGATCGAAGAAAGAGAGCTGGCAAGTGTCACAAGAACTTTTTTTAGAGAAAACCATGCTGATTCGCATTAAGTAGGTTATCCTTTCTTAGGTGACGCATCATCTTGTCTTTGATCAAGGTCTCGAAGATCTTCGTAACTGCTGGTAGTGTATTTATTGGCCTAAAGTCGTCAAATAACGTAGGTCTGCCGTGTTTGGGAATAGGCAATATGTGCGATTCCTTCCATAAAATAGGGAAAGTTTTTCTTTCAAGAGCAAGATTAAATATCTTATACAGAAGGGATGGAAATATTTCGTTTGCATCCACCTTTAGAACGCTGACCGGGACGCCACCTGGTCCTGGACTGTAAGATTGACGAAAACGCCAAATGGCTACGGTCACGTCCCAGAGGGTAAAAGTTATGGTTTCGAGGACGTTACCGGTCCAAACCCGGATGTTAGGAAAGGGGCGACAGTATGTTCACTAAACGTTCTAGACAAGAAAGCATATAAGCTATCAGCAGTCAACTTAGCGTCAGCTATTGGGTTTCCTTAGGCATCTCGAAGTACGGGTTGCTGCGTTTTTCTCTGCGCTTTTACTGTGCGCGAAAAGAGCTTCGCAACATTTAACGAAGGGTTTTCAGCAAAGTTAACCTCATCGACTTGTCGTTTTTCGTCAGACAGCCTCTTAGCCTCTTCAAAGATTTGTTGGATAAAGGGCAGGACGGATGTCTTGTTTTGTAGATGAAAACGACGGGAGAGTCTACGCAGTCTATGGCGGAATTATAAAGGGAGGTAGACTTCATCCTTGACATTAATTATTTTCTTATGGGGAACAAAACGATAAATGAGTGGACCTAGAACTTTGTTAAAAGTATCAGTACAAATATTCACATCCGAACATACAAAGAAGTTAGTCCAGTCGTGGGAATTTAGGTGTGTTTGCAATTTCCACATATTTGCTGATCTGAAATCACGGAAAAAGCTATATTTTTGGAAAACGTTTCGGCAGCCTCTAGTTCTAGTGTAGAAAGAACTATAGTATGATCAGAATTCCCAAGTGGATCTAAAGGTGACACTAAAAATGGCTGACAACCTCTACCAAAATAAGATCAATTATGTTTGATCCTCGGGTGGGCAAATCAACTACCTGGTCCCTCATACCAGAGTTTGGAGCAAAGGCATCTTATAAAGCAGAGATCTGGCATTGAGGACGATTAGTTCAAGCGGGCAAGATTTTGGTTTCTTGCCACTATGACTTATATCCGAGGTCATCCATTCAAACTACGTGTGCACAAATGAAGTTTGGATGTTCAGTACAGTTCAGTAGTTCAGTATATTTAAGGGTAATAGGCCCGCTTAATATAAAAATTTATCTGCGATATTGTAGTCGAAATACACGTCATGACAAAGTAGTGAATAACATATGCACGTAGGAAAAAAATTGTTTCGAACAGTGGAATCTGGACAGAGTCTTCCTGAAGGTCAGATGATTAACTATGTCAAATAATAGATATCACCGTTATCTGTATGTAGGTGCAAAGATTTTGTATGATATAACAGTTCCTTTCTGTAAGAATTAACGGTTTTTGCTAAGCGAATATAAATCCAGTTTATGTTTGTATATATCTGTCGTGTCCGCCCGTATGACGTCGTCTGGTAGTCCGTCCCAGTTACCGACAATTTGCTGCGCATACGAATGGTGACGAACATCCGTGTGGGATAAGGCTCATCGAAGATATTCAAGATAAAATAAATATATAACTATAAATTAGTTAGTAAAATAACACATTTAACGAAAATAGTTTTTTAAACACTGGGATATAGGCACAGTCATAAGTCAGTCACTTTAAGTCACTTTATTGAGGGAAGTAGGCTTTCGCCCTTGAGCTCCCTATTCACATGCAAAAATGTAAATAGTACAAACGTTAACAGTGATAAATCTGAAAAATGAAAATGTAGGGTCATCGATATGTGTGGGCCAGGCACAAGCTGTCAATGCTTACACAATCTTCATTATATTTACAATAATTTCTCAGAAAATGAGTATCTAGTTTGAATTGAAATGTGTCAACAGTTTCTGAAAGGACCACCTCGACAGGGAGTCCGTTCCATGCTCCAACGACCCTCTGTGAAAAGGCGTTCCGACGGACTTCCGTGTGGACAAACTTCCTCTGCAGTTTAAAGGGATGACCCCGCAGATGTTCCGTCATGAAGGATCGAAGATTACCTGTATCCCCATTATCTGTGGGTATGTGCGAAGCTTTTAAGTGATGTAGCAGTGCCTTCCTGTAAGAATGAACGTTATTTTTCGCGCAAATATAAATCCAGTTTATGCTTGAATGTGTATGTCGTGTCCGCTAGTATGAAATCCTCTGGGAGCCCGTTCCAGGCACCGACAACTCGCTGCGAACATGAGTGGCGACGAACATCGAGGTGGGATAATGCTCCTTGAAGTTTCAGAGAATTGCTACACAGGTTAGTTGTTGTGGCAACTGAAAAAAGTCTTCGAAGTTTAGAGCACAGTGCTGATTCCTTACAAGCCGGTATGTCTGTTTGGGATCGCCTCGAAGCTGCCTGTACTCAAGAGGGAAAAGGTTAAGAGCGTCAAGTCTGCATTTGTATGATAAAGAATTTAGACCCTTCACGAAAGTTGTTGCATTCATTTGAACCCTTTCCGGCAATTTTTTAGTTTTTTTCAGCCACGGTCGCCACGCCTGAACTCCATATTCCAGGTTTGATTGAATAAACGTCCCATATATATTTCTAAATATGTCCTTATCGATGTTTACGAAAGTTCTTTAATGGCAAACAGGAAATTTGACGCCTTTTTAGCCACCCTAACACATTGAGCGAAGGGCTTGAGGGAAGACAAGATAGTGATTCCTAAGTCCTTTTTTTGGATACATTTGACAGGCACCCTCCGTCAAGGAAGTATTGAAAGGAGTTGCCCATCGCGATTGCCTTCTTCGTTTTGAGCTGCAGTGTGACAAATTTCTCAAAGTTGAACTTCATCTGCCATTTATCGGACCATTCAGATAGGCGGTTGAGTCCTTCTTGTAAAGTATGTTCATCAGTACTGAATCGGATTGGTTGCAATATCTTGATGTCCTCTGCAAACATGACTCCCGTGCTGCTCAATCCATTCATAAAATCATTGAGCTAGATTAAGAAAAGTAATGATCCAAGAACGGAGCCGTGAGGTACACCACTCACTACCGGCACGGACATTGATTTCGCAATACCAATGCACACGGACTGTGATCAGCCTATCAAGAATTTTCCTATACAATTGAGTAAATTCCCGCTTATTCCGCTTTCTCAGACTTTCTATAGTAACCTGCGGTGAGGAACACTAGCAAAGTCTTTTTGGAAGTTGATGTAGACTACATCAACGCTGGTGTCCTCATCTAATGACCAGGACCACTATTCCATTGAATTGAGCATATTGGTCAAACATGAGTGATTTCACCGAAATCCATGTTGGGCACACTCAAGGAAGTATTTTTTTCTTCGATAAATTTCATACTGGCCTTTTTGATGATCCTTTCCATCACTTTGCGACAAATGCATGTCAGGCTCATCGGTCGATAGCGCTGGTTCTGGATTAACCCTTATGAATAGGGTATATTTATGCTGATTTCCAATCAGAGGGGAGCATGCCTTGATTGAAAGACGACTGGAAAATGCACTAGAGTGGTATAGAGAGTTCGCTAGCAAGCTCCTTCAGTACTTTTGCTGGTGTTTGATCAGGACCCGGAGACTTGGTGTCGTTAAGTGCAAGAAGCTCCTTCTTCACATCTTCTGTGAATTCAAGGTCCTCAATGATTGTGTCGTGACTAGTTATATGAAAGTCTGCTTGGTTAAAATCTGCTTCATCTGTAAAGAGAGATGCGCAAAATCGACTGAGGTGTTCTGCCTCATCTTGATTTTCATTAATATCTTCGTTATTGTCACCTTTCAACACTGCCACCATCTCCTTCTTCTTCAACTGACTATTAATGTAGCTAAAAAGTACTTTTGGCTTATCGACGGCCCATTCTATAATTTCAGCCTGATACTCCTTCCGTGACCTGCGGATAATTAACTTTATTTCATTCCGCTTCTGACAAAAGTCTTTGTAATGCATAGGTTTATTTTTTGCTACATACCTTCTCCAGAACAACCACACCACGTAGAAAGCACCGGTTCTCGTCCGATCACCGAAATTAAGCTACGTTTGGCCCGGTTAGTACTTGCATGGGTGACCGGCTGGGAATACCGGGTGTTGCTGTCATCTCTCTATTGCTCTTTTGAAACCTGCCACATGTCTTTTCTAAATCTACTAACCTCTCTTCGTAATGATCATCTCTCTGTGGTAGTTATCTATTTTGATCTTAGTAAGGCATTCGATAAAGTGCCTCATAAACGACCTCTAGCTAAACTAGAAGCTATAGGATTTCGTAGTCCCCTTACTGACTTATTAGATCATACCTACATGATCGAAAGCAAAAAGTTTTAGGAGGGTCCTCATACTCAAGTGCTACCCCGATTGTTAGTGGTGTCCTTCAAGGTACCGTATTAGGTCCTATGTTGTTCTTACTGCATATAAATGATATTTAATCGATAGTTAAACATTCTCAATATTTTATTTATGCTGATGACCTCAAATGCGTGTATTCCTTGAAGACCCTATAAGAACCACCAATTATCTGTTCTCCAACTTGGACAATTTGATCTTCATCTCTACTTCACTAGGACTGTTCCGGACAATACTGTTTCAACTGCACGTACTTACTTGCTTCCTGCTCATCTGGATTTTTTCTCGTGCCGAAATTCGTCATAAAACGGCATCAAATTGGAATTTGTTTATCATCTTATTCAATTTGACTACGCAGCATTTGCACCAATAGAAACTGATAACCACTCAAGGAACCAAATTTGTACAACCTCGTGAAGATATGAAGTTATCCAGGACCTTCAACATCTCCGAACGGCTGAGTCGTTCCTGCATATTTTGCATACTATTATAGTTTTTTAAAGCGTGTTTGAACACGTAGGCGCATTTTTTGCTCATATTGCTGTAAATATTCACCATACTCCAAACCCAGACGAAATCTTTTGTTTTACACCCAAAACAGAACATACGCACACGCAGTCTTTTTAAAACTCATGGACTCAAAGCAAATGTTTGATAGCAGCATAACCAGTAATGGCACTTCCTTTAAAGGAAAGCCTGTTGAGCTTGTTTCTGCATCCACGACTGGCCCTCGATCAGTTTAAACTTACAACCAAGGACCAGCAAAGCGGGTAAAAAGCGTAATGGCAGCCAAATCCATCGGATACGAGGACGAATCTTGTGTGGGATGTTCTCATTTATTACTAAGAGTTCAAAAACTGGAAAATGAGCTTGCAGACTTAAGGAAGCTCTTGCAAGATAACAATACTCGACGAAATACGGTTAGCCATAGTACAGTTAAAAAGGCAGTGACCAAATCATCAAAAGTACAAAAAAATACAAGTAGTAACAACTCAAAATGTTCGGACGCAAATACCCATAACGATGGGATAACAGGAAAACAGTCTTTGAATCCTACGGACGACGACCGCCGCGAACCACAAATCACATCCTCCCATCTTGGATGCTCTAACAAGCCCGCAGTTGCATCCCCAGAAGCAAACGTGTGGCAATCTGCAATGGGGAAACACAACAACACCACCAATTTGAAAAACGGTAATATCAGGACAACTTCAATAATACCTCTTCCAAAGGCAGTTCCGACTTCAGACTCACCTCCTGTCGGCTATCCCAGCAGTTCTAAAGAGCCCTTAGTTGGGAGCGAAAATACCAATGAGTGGCAAGATATCTTTGGGAAACAACATAAAACGATTATAAAGTTGAAAACAAACCTAATGAATCCCTATGGTCATTCAGAGGAAAATATGACCGGCAGTGAATCAAAAGACGCCCTAGACCGAGAGAAAGGCGTTGTTATCCAAGGCTTACCTGAATCAAATGCACACACCTCAAAGGAACGGATATCCGCTGATCTTGCTATGTTTCAGCACCTGCTGAATGATATACTTCATTCAGGAGAGACAATAACCGTTCGCGCTGCCTTCAGGCTCGGAAAAAAGGATATTGAACAGTCCCAAAATTTAAAACCATGGCCTATCAAAATTGTCTTGGACAACATAGAAGAGGCTAAGCTACTTCTCTCGAGAAAAACTAACCTTCGAAACTCTCATAAACAGGTTTTTTTCAGCCGGACTACTCTCCAGCAGAACGTCTGAAACGTCGCGAATTAGTGATAGAAATGAAGAGGAGACTTGCAGCTGGAGAGAACAATCTGGTGATTAACAGGGGACGTGTGATACAGAGAAACGCAACATTGCTCTGGAATTAGCCCATGCTCATGATGGCATCGGCAAATTAGCATTGGCAAACTCGAGACAAACGGAATTTGGCTCTGCTGACTGCTGCACACTGAAATTTCTGTATACCAACGCCCAAAGTCAGTTTTCGAAACTTGACGAACTGAGAATTCAGGTAGCCGTTCTGTCTCCCGATATTATAGCAATCACAGAAACCTGGCTGTCACAGAACATCAGTGATTGCGAAGTAGCCTTATCCGGGTACCAGCTGTTCAGGAGAGACCGCACCCAACGCCAGGGTGGAGGAGTTGCGATGTATGTTAAAAGCAATTTAACAGTGTGTGAAATGACGGAGAAGCTTAGCAATAATATTGAGGCTATTTGGCTGAATATAAAGACGCGGGGATCGCAGTCCCTTGAAGTCATGACTCTCTACCGACGACCGGGGACAGACACTGACGCTGATACTTGTTTGTTGGAGAACAGAGAGAGAGAGAGAGAGAGAGAGAGAGAGAGGAATACGCTTTATTTTGAAGTATCATTCAAAATTTTCAGCAAATAAAGGAGATAAGCAGTCGACCTAATGTTGTTCTCATGGGTGACTTCAATGCACCCAGCATTCGATGGAATGATCTGCAGGCACAGAGCTCAAAGTTTTCCTTCGATCATCGTCTGATAAAGACAACACTTGAAGCTCTTTTCACCCAACATGTATTTGTTCCAACGAGAGCGCGTGGAGGACAACAGGCTAGTTGTTTAGATCTCGTCTTCACTAAAGATCCTGACAGTATAGACGAGGTACACTGCCTACCTCCACTTGGTCGAAGTGATCATGCAGTACTTTCATGGGAGTATGGTTTACATTCTGTGCCATCTGCAATAAATGAAACCGGGCCCAATCTATGACGAGGAGACTTTTGCAAGATGAGAGCTGAGGCATCACGAATAGACTGGGATCTACTCTTCTCCGGGAATGTCACTGAGGACTGGAATTTATGTAAGGAGTATTTGTTGAATCTAATAAAATGCCATTGTCCGCCATCACAATTTAGGATATCTAACAGACCACAGTGGTTAACAAGGGATCTAAAAAGAGAGATTAACAAGACAGGAAGGCTTTGGCAGAAATTTTGCCGATCCAATGGAAATTTAGCCTTGCAAGCATTCAAAACTCAAAGGAACAAGGTTAAAAGCTTGATCTTCCAAAGCTGACGGGATTACGAGAGGGATTTGCTCCAGAGAGCAGTTCAAAATCCCAAATTACTCTACAGCTATGTAAGAAAAAGCACACGTAACAGGAACCCGATTCCTGTTATGAGAAACGATGACGGTTTCAAAATATCAGAAAATAAAAACAAAGCTGAACACTTTTCCCAGTTCTTTCAGTCGGTTTTCACTAGAGAAGCTGTTTTATTCCATCAAGTTACGAGACTACAGGAGTGCCACTTATTCAGGATATGCTCTTTCAAGAAGCGGCGGTCTTTGAAGAACTAAAAAGTCTGAAGGCATGCAAATCCCCTGGCCCCGACGAGATTCCATCAAAGCTACTCCTTGAACTTGCTCGAGAGCTGGCGAAACCGCTATCGTTGCTGTGCCAGAAATCGTTCGATACGGGAATTCTTCCTACCGACTGGAAAACAGCCCACATCGCACCGCTTCACAAAAGTGGTAGTCGTGCATTTGCTACAAATTACAGGCCTGTCAGCCTGACCTCAATCTGTTGCAAGGTTATGGAGAAGGTTGTCAAAAAGGAATTGATGATTTATTTAGAAACCCGTAACCTCTTATCGACTGCACAATATGGCTTTCGTAGGGGAAGATCGTGTGTTACGAACTTACTTTATACGATGCAAAGCTGGGCAAAAGCACTCGATGCAAAAGACACTGTGCATGTGGCCTACATTGATTTCCAGAAGGCCTTCGATAGTGTTCCACACCAGCGTCTCCTGCGCAAGTTGAGAATGTTCGGTATTGGCGGCAAACTTCTTACGTGGATCAAGAATTTTCTCGTCAGTCGTTCCCAAGTGGTCTGTGAAGGTGGATCGCGATCAAAGCGCACAGTCATCAAGAGTGGAGTCCCACAAGGTTCAGTGCTCGGACCGATCCTAAATCTCTTGTTCATTAATGATTGTGTACAGGGATTGGACTGTATTTTTGCTATGTTTGCGGACGATATAAAAATCTGGAAAGTTATCCACAATGCTGCTGATGCAGACAATTTCCAAGAAAATCTTCGTCGATTGGACGAGTGGTCCCGCAAATGGCTCTTGTCCTTCAACTCAAACAAATGCACCCTGCTTCGTCTGGGAAATCGAAATCAGGTCACTGATATGCGACCCTACTATTTGAACGGTTTGCCACTCCGAGAAGCACACACACAGAAGGATCTTGGAGTTTGGATGAAAGACAACCTGAAGCCTTCTACGCAATGTTCCAAGGCAGCTAAATCTGCCAATTAAATACTGTACGCTATCAAGTGGGCATTTAAAGTTTTTGATGAAGACTACTCTTCGAAAGTCTTTGGTACGTTTGTAAGGCCACATCTTGAATATGCGATCCAAGCCTGGCGACCGTGTACCCAACAGGACTACAACATGCTCGAAAGGGTGCAGCGGCGAGTCACAAAATTAGTAAGAAGTCAAGTTGAACTGCCATATGAGATTCGTCTAAATAACCTAAAGCTCTATCCTCTGAGTTATAGGCAGTTGCGCGGAGACTTGATACAAACCTTCCGTATCGTGCTTGGCATGGATTGCACCCTCCTATGTGATGACTTTTTCCAACTTGACACTAGGAAAAATCTCCGAGGTCATCCATTCAAACTAAGTGTGCCCCAAGTAAGATTGGATGTAAGGAAGTATTTTTTCACCAACCGTGTCGTGGAACCGTGGAATAACCTACCTGAGGCGATTGTTATGTCCCAGTCTGTGTATACATTCAAACATCGGCTTGACATACATATGTTACAGCACCACGAAGACTATGTGACTCCTCAACCTTAACAATATCAGTGTACCATATAAACCTGCCTGCATTCACTTGACTGTTACTTCTTTAATTTACTTCTTATTCTTGCAAATTTTATGTAACAAATAGGGATTTCAAAGGCGTAAGCCTATTTTCCTCAAATACACTGAACTGAACTGAACTCTACGACCGAACGGTGCCTAGAACAAATTCATTCAGACATGGACGCTCTTTCGGCCTGGAGCTCCACATTGCTAATGGATTTCTCACCTACTAAGTGTCGCTTCATGAGTTTTGGGCCTGTAAGGCTGCCGCAACCTCTTATTTTCGAAGGTTGCCCTATGATTGAATGTTCATCCATCAAGGACTTGGGTTCAAGCTACACAAAAAAATTAGATCTTTCGCCTCATGCCGATAGAATTACGGCCAAAGCTGCTCAGATTTGCGGCTTTATTTCTTATAATTCATACCTTCCTGAAATTAAATTAAGACTTTATCGTATGTTTGTACTCCCAATTCTCGAATTTTGCTGTCCTTTCTTCGGTTTAATGAACAAATCTAGCCGTTCAAAAATTGAAAATGTCCAAAGACATTTCACAAAAAACTCCTATTTCCAACTCTTTCAACTACTTCCTACTCAACAAGATGCCAGCTAATTAGGCTAAAATTTATTTGGATCAGGAGACTTGAAGCAGACTTTTGTCTCCTTTTCCGACTAAATAATAGTTCAACTCTCCCCAAGCTTTCTGTCATTACCCCCGTTAGTCTTCCTTATAACCTAAGAAATTCTGCACTAATTATACCTCCCCCTGCATCCTCCACGTGTTAACGCTCTCTCTTCTTTGCTTCTAAGTATAGTTTTCTTTGGAATATTTTGTCAATTGAAATTAGGTCGTTAACTAGTCTATCTGCATTCAAGCGAAGACTGCATATTTATCTTAACACTGATTCTATTAACCTTTTATTTTCCTCACCTTTTCCCAGTAGCTTTCCACATGACTCGGAGAAAGGACCATCGGGAATTTAATTGACACTCTTGAAACTATATTTTCGCTACCTCGGGTCGCCATGAACTATGATGTCTCCTTATATCACCAGTCATCCAAACGATGACGTCATTCGGACGTACACATTCGGTGGTCCACAGTCCAAATTGCTACCGTTTCTTTGGATACTACCCTCATCAGAATTCAATTCTGGATCCTAAGATACTGAGGACTTAAGTTCATTGATGCATTTTTGTGAGATTTGTTTCATACGCCTTAGTGATCAAGAACGAATCACCTCGAAATTTCATTATCTCATTCTGAAATGCTACTACAGTATTACCCTACTCTACCACCTGAACATATTTTCCTAAGCAGTTTTTTCTCCTACCTTCTATTAAAAAATGAAGGCTTATTGAACTCTGCCTCCATTTTATGGTAGGAGTTTTTTTCACTGCCTATTTTTTATAGTTCACCATTAATTTTAAAACATCGCTAACTGTTGACATAGCAGGACAAGTTATGTATTTGTACATTTAATCTGCACATATTGTCATAACTTTATTTCGTTACTAATGTTTGCTTAGACAGTGCCTTGCCAGTGCTAACCAAATATAAATTATAAATAAATTCTAAATTTCGGTTCAGTTGTCTTTTCAAATCTCGCGTTAACTAAACAGGGTGGTTTGCATTTGAACTTTTTAATAGGGCAGTTGCGTTGCATAGTGTCGTTGTTAACGCCCCTGAGAGTGGTCCAATCTACATCCGGATTTTCGGTCAGAATATTTCGCCAATTAAGTGCCGATAAGTTATCCCTCATCGCAGAGCAATTTGCGTGCCAGTAATTTAAGTAAGTAATTTAAGGAAGTATTTTTTCTCCAACCGTGTCGTGGAACCGTGGAATAACTTACCTGACGCGATTGTAATGTTCCTGTCTGTGGATACATTCAAACATCGACTTGGCATACATACGTTGCAGCACCACGTAGACTAGGTGACTTATATATTCAGTATAATTTAGTATATATAAGGGAGATAGGCAGAGCCTTTGAAACCCCTATTTACAGATAGACGCTAGCAAAATAAACAAATGTTACATGGCGATAGTGCTTTTAGTATATCGGTCAGTGGTGTCGACTAAATATATGTCCATCAAGTAAAAATTCACGAAGCCTTCTTTTAAACATTTCAAAGATTTCAGCCTGAACAACCGAAGTTGGCACTTTGTTGCATTCTTCCATCACCCGTTGGGAAAAGAAGTTGGCCTGCCCTTGAAGTTTGGCGTGGTTTCTCTTCAGTTTGTATTCGTGACCTCGGAGATTTGTTAGGTGTGCCAATTCAAAAAAGTAGGACATTGAAGAGCACAATCAATTCCTCTGACAATTTTGAAGACTAAGATCATATCTCCTCTGTATTGCCTATAAGAGCGGAAATATTTGAAGTCTTTCTAGTCGGCCCTCATAGCGTAGGCATTCAAATACACTAAAAAGATTCGTCGCCCTCCGTTGAGCTTTCTCCATCAGAGTGTAATCATGTTTCATCCAGGGGCGCCACGCCTGAACGCAATATTCCAACACTTAACCTTAACAATTCCAATATACTGCGTAAATCTGCCTGCATACACTTGGCGGTAACTTCCTTACATTGCTCCCAATTCTTGCGATTTTTATGTAACAAATAGGGAGTTCAAAGGCGTAAGCCAATTTTCCTCAAATACAGTGAAATTAACTGAATAAAGTCTTCCTTTTTATAAACACTAACGAGCGTATGCCGCGTTCCACAAATACGCTCAGTATTGTTTCACTCAACGTCGTGAAAAAGATGACTGAGCTACGAACTTTAGCTGTAGAGTTTGACCCAGATCTTATATGCATTACAGAATCTTCGTCCCATGTTCTAATTTCAGATTCGACGCTCACATTAGATAATTTTAGTTTTTATCGACGTGACTGTGTTGAAAAACTTGGCGGTGGTTGTCTTATTTACGTTAAATCGTCTCTTGTACATTCCCTCTACGATCTTAGCATTTCTTCGTTATCCAGAAATACTTGTTTCGTTTCAGTCATCCTCCCGCACAAGAAAAACCCATAAATTGCTGCGTCTATAATCCTTCTTTTTATTCCGGCATTGAAAGTTAGCTCTGTGAACCCTTTAAAAAGTTACAATAGGTCCGTTTGATGTCAAAATAATCGTAGGAGATCTTAATTTGTCTGAAATCGACTTGCATGAAAATACTTTTCCGCCAAAATTTGAGAATTTGTTAAACACGATTTATTTTTCCAAAGTGTCACGATTAGATAGCTAAGTGACTAGAGAAGATAGTATTTTAGATTTAATTTTTATTAATTGCGTTCATCCTTTGCTTATGAATTTCAATCAAAACATTTTTTACAAGTGATCACACATTAGTTCATTGTTTTTGAGTTACAGGCAGCTACGAGGTGACCTGGTACAAACATTTCGTATCATGTGCAATCAGAGCTGCTGCCTCGTACCTTGAGATTTCTTCCAGTTAGCAACAACCCCGAAGTTGAGAGGTCATCCACTCAAACTACGTGTGCCTGGGGCCAGACTGGATACACGAAAATTCTTCTTCTCCAAGAGAGCGGTTTTTTAAGAAAAACCTGGACCAGTATAGCAGTGCCCACTATTATATGCCCAGATCTTAGTCACGTCCCAGGTGAATCACACTCTTATTATTACAATACTACTTCCTATGTGTTAGTACCATTTTTATAGAATTTTATGTTATCTGAAACTCATCCCATATGCCTAACTCACGAGAATCTTGTCAACAACAATGGCATGTCCTCATGATACTGGTAATCTGTGAGTCCACATTTATGTTTACTCTCTTCGATTAGCCAACAGCTGCTTATTTTCCACACTCTATTATGCAAACCAACTTTTTTACATTTTCATAATGTATCAGGGCGTTTTAAGCCATACTGTAACCAAGAGGAAGTTCAAAGGCGTTTGCCTATCTTTCCCTTAATAAACTGAACCAAACTGAACTTTTTTTGCAGTTTCCTTCTCTGGAAAGCCAGAAATAACCCTTTGCTCATGTTAAAGAAGAATTATTTAAAAATTTTACAAGCACTCTGGATTGGCCAAGCAATTTTTCAAATAATGATCTAAGTGTTTTCCACGATACATTGCACGGCCTACCAGAACAGTTCGACCGTCGTAGTCCGACGATGTCCTCCGTATGCTCCATGGGATAAGTGAGGCAGGGACGGCGAATGGCGCGTAATTTAGTTTAAAGTGACAGTAGATTTGCGCTGCATCTACCGCAAACTCTCCCCCTCCCCCACCTGAGCCCGGTGTCAAGACAGAATCAAAAAGAGCGGAGGCGGAAGAGGACGCAAGTGGCTGTCACGGCTGGGTCCCCTAAGTCCTAGCCACCCCTAGGCGTGCCACCACACCTCCATGTTCCGCATTTTTTATGGGAGCGCAACCCAAATAACGCCTGCCGTGCCCTAGTGTGGCCCCCGTGTTGGTCCAACGGATCTACCACGTGGCCCGTTCAGGGGGCACAGGGGACAACACACACACACTTACACACACACGAACACACACACAAACACACAACAGTTCGACCGTCATAGTCCGACGATGTCCACCGTATGCTCCATGGGAATATTGAGCAGGGACGGTGACTTGCGCGTGATTTAGTTTAAAGTGATAGTAGACTTACGCTGCATCTACCGCACTCCCTCCTCCTCTAACACTTGAGCCCGGTGTCAAGACAGAGTCAAGAAGACCGGAGGCGGAAGAGGACGCAGGTGGCTGGCGCGGCCGGGTCCCCTAAGTCCTAGCCGCCCCTAGGGGTGCAACCACACCTCTTTGTTCGGCATTTGTTATGAGAGAGCAACCCGAATAATGCCTGCCTTGCCCTAATTTGGCCCCCATGTTGGTCCAACGCATCTACCACGTGGCCCGTTTAGGTGACACACACACATACATGGCAGTTCGACCGTCGTAGTCTGACGATGTCCACCGTATGCTCCATGGGAGAAATGAGCAGGGACGGTGACTTGCGCGTGATTTAGTTTAAAGTGATTGTAGACTTGCGCTGCATCTACCGAATTCTCTCCTCCTCCCCCACCTGAGCCCGGTGTCAAGACATAGTCAAGAAGACCAGAGGCGGAAGGGGACGCAGGTGGCTCGTGCAGCAGGGTCCCTTAAGTACTAGCCACCCCTAGGCGTGCCACCACACCTCCATGTTCGGCATTTGTTATGGGAGCGCAACCCGAATAACGCCTGCCCAGCCCTAATTTGGCCCCCATGTTGGTCCAGCGCATCTACCACGTGGCCCGTTTAGGGGGCACACACACACACACACGGCAGTTCGACCGTCGTAGTTCGACGATGTCCACCGTATGCTCTATGGGAAAGTGGAGCAGGTACGGTGACTTGCGCGTGATTTAGTTTAAAGTGATAGTTGACTTGCGAAGCATCTACCGCACTCTCTCCTCCTGCCACACCTGAGCCCGGTGTCAAGACAGAGTCAAGAAGAGCGGAGGCGGGAGAGGACGCAGGTGGCTGGTGCGGCCGGGTCCCCTAAGTCCTAGCCGCCCTGGGCGTGCCACCACACCTCCATGTTCGGCATTCGTTATGGGAGCGCAACCCGAATAACGCCTGCCGTGCCATAATTTGGCCCCCGTGTTTGTCCAGCGGATCTACCACGTGGCCCGTTTAGGGGGCACACACACACATACACGGCAGTTCAACCGTCGTAGTTCGACGATGTCCACCATATGCTCCATGGGAAAGTGGAGCAGGTACGGTGACTTGCGCGTGATTTAGTTTAAAGTGATAGTAGACTTGCGAAGTCTCTAACGCACTCTGTTCTCCTGCCCCACCTGAGCCCGGTGTCAAGACAGAGTCAAGAAGAGTGGAGGCGGGAGAGGACGCAGGTGGCTGGTGCGGCCGGGTCCCCTAAGTCCTAGCCGCCCTGGGCGTGCCACCACGCCTCCATGTTCGGCATTCGTTATGGGAGCGCAACCCGAATAACGCCTGCCGTGCCCTAATTTCGCCCCCGTGTTGGTCCAACGCATCTACCACCTGACCTTATCTTCCTGAGCATTTTTTTCTCCTACCTTCTTTTCAAAAATGAAGGCCTATTGAACTCTGCCTCCATTTTTAAGGTAGGAGTTTTCTTACTGCCTATTTTTTAGTTCACCATTAATTTCAAAACATCGCATAATGTTGACATAGCAGGACAAGTTCTGTCTACATTATTAAGTATTTGTACATTTAATCTATACATATTGTCATAACTTTATTTCGTTACTAATGTTTGTTTAGACAGTGCCTTGCCGGTGCTAACCAAATATAAATAAAAAATTATAAATTCTTAAGTAGATATTTATCACGCAAGATATAAAAATGAGCACTCGTCGATAGAGGAGCTAAAATTTCAGTTGTAAAGGCCTCTTCAACCCCCCTTCCCTTATTTATGACTGTAATCAGAGCTTAGCCTAGACCGAACCCTAAAACTGCCAATAATTCTTCGATGACAATCACGGGTAAGATACAGTTGTCATTGTGGCTCGGTGTTAAATGCAGTCAATGGGTACCTTCGTTTCAACAACAGACTTGTGGAGGCGACAGTACTGGCCAATTTTATTGGGGACTGTATTGAAAGAATCGAGTATCCAAACCACTACTGGAGAGCGCTGCGGCGCAACAGTACAGTTGTTACCACCGAAACTCTGTGGAGATACGCAGAGAACCAACTGGAAAGCACGCGTGTAAAGATCGATGAATTAGAGCATCCCATGGGTCAACGCGCTGTCGTGTTGGACACCCTGACAGAAGACGAGAGAACCCTTTGTCTCTTATCGCCACCACTTTCCCCTTTATACGGCTCACTGGTATGACGAGATGAACCTTATTGATTTTGTCTTAGCTTGTACTCCGTTTCCCATATAAATATACTGGCCCGATGAGAATTTATTGAAAGCACGTGTATGCTCGCCAACTAGTCTTCTAACACGATTTCTTAGTCAATCTCAACCTTGATTGGAACGTTATATAAAGGGGCGATTTCCTCTCCAATGCAAACCGTATTATGCACGTCAAAGACCGACAGTTACACCTAAGAACTACACAGACCCGTAAAATAGTATCGTGAGAGACGAAGCCCGATCAGATATACGAAGCTGTGATTGCGTCAGCTACGTGCCCACCAACAAACGTTGAGGAACTGTTATCCGAAATATCCAATGTAGATCCTCATCACATAACAGAGCTCAAATTCATTCTACAATCATTTTTCGAAATTGTTTGCCTGGGCACCATAGCAAATCGGACGCACAAATATAACGCGACATGTGATGGATACAGGTTCCGCCAAACTACTGTGGCAGCCACCCCATCGCATCCCCATTCATTAAAAGGCAGAAGTCGAGAAGCTGTAAGACGACCTACTAAAAGCAGGCATTATCCGCCCCCTCATCTTCTCTATGAGCATCTCCCATTGTTATCGTCCCCAAGAAAGATGGTTAACTACGGTTGTTCGTTGACTACCGGCGGCTAAACGCGGTCACCGTACGTGACTCTTTTCCGTTACCCCGTATTGATGATACACTAGACGCCCTGGGAGACTCAAAAGGGGTTTCAACTCTAGACCTCAAGTTCGGATTCAGGCAGGTCGAAAAAGACCCTAAATACCGACACAAAACAGCGTTCACGGTTCCCCAGGGCCTTTTTTCGCTCCAGACACTTCCTTTTGGACTATTCAAAAGCTGCCGCAAAGTTCCAACGCAGAAGGTTCTCAGGCAGCTATTACCCCACACTTGTCTCGTCTACTTAGATGATATCATCATTTTCGGCCGCACTATAAGCGAACACAACGCCCACCTAAATCTAGTCCTCACAGCCCTCAGAGATGCGGGACTAACACTGAACCCCAGCAAATGTGTTTTTTAAGACCAGAAGTTAGTTTCCTTGGCTATTGGGTATTGCCGGGACAGATTGCTACAATCCCAGAAAAGATAAACCAAATTCGTAATTTACCAACCCCAGTGAACCAAACTCAACTGAGGAATTTCATCGGCTTAGCGTCTTAATACCACCGGTTAATCCGCAGCTTCGCGTGCATAGCCACACCTATCCATAAACTGACAGTGAAAGGCAGAACCTTTAAATGGGCCTCTGAATGCGACGAAGCTTTCCGTACACTGAAAGCAGTACTCTGTTCAGCACCCGTCCTTGCGTTATCAAATACACAAACTGATGCTCCACCTTTCATCCTGGATACTGACGCTAGCGGTTTCGCAATGGGAGCTGTCCTCTCTTAGACAGATAACCACGCGTTAGAACACCCTATCTGCTTTGCCAGCCACGCACTCTCGAAGACTCAGTGAAACTACTGCACGTTCCGACGGGAATTGCTAGCTATCATTACGTTCGTTCAACATTTTTAACACTTCCTGACCACAGGGCACTCAAACGGCTATAGTCATTCAAAGACCCACTGCACCAGTAAGCCCGTTGGCAAGAAATCCTGCAAGACTTCGACTTCGAATGCCAATACCGCCCAGGATCAAACCATACAAACGCAGACGCTTTGTTCCAACTAGGCTCCACTACACCAACCAACGACGACATGCCACAGCCGATAGTAAACGCAATTATTTTAGAAAAACAGACATGAGATGTCTGGTTTTTAGCTCAACAGACAGACACAGACACCTCCGTTATATACAACATATTATATAAGGCAGGAATAAGCCGAATTCGCAAGAAATGTTCGGTTCCAGCAAAAGTGCAAGATTCCTCCTCCATCATTGGCCAAACCTCACACTAGAAAACGACATCCTTTTTACCGCGAACAACATACAAAACGGTTACGTCCCGTAGTTTCTGGTTCACTTGTCGAAAGTGTGTTGACAGATCTCCACAAAGAGTTAGGACATAGAGGACAGCTACAAACAGAGCTTGCAACTCGTACGCGGTACTGGTGGCCCAAACTTCGGTCATCTGTTTTGAAATTTTGTCAATCCTGCAACACGTGTGCTTTAATTAAATCCCCTATCTC
>WEDG01003949.1:0-7500 GCA_017591395.1 Schistocephalus solidus
TTATTCACTGCTTTCTAAAGCTGTTTTTTGGCTTGTACTAGACTCATTCAAAGGACCGACATGCCTACATGCCAGTGGCTGTGGACCTCCTGAGGCCCTTCTCTGTTATGTGGAATCGACAGAGGTGCAGACAGTCTCACAGCCAGAAAATGCTGAAGCATTGCGCAATGTTTTTGAAAGGGCATCCTTATGTCTGCAGGCTCGAGACGCGATAGAAACATGCACACAGTCTCTTACCGAGGACGATTTGCACAGGCGGAGGCAAATAAGTCTGCATACTTCACCGCGGTCCGTTTTAATCTATACAGAGTTATCTTGCGGCGGTCTGATTTGTAATATCGCCTGATCTATATTTTCACTTTGAGTTGCATTTAAAGGATAAATTCGATCCAGGAGTTTAGCTATCAATTCGATTAAGCCATCCACACGAGAAGCTAGCCATATTTATTTGGCGCACACTGTCTGCTTGTCTGCTAGTTCGCGTAATCACGAGAGCCGGTGTTTACGCTCCCTGTACTTATGATAGTGGGAGGAAAGTACATGCGCACTGGGAGAATATCGATTCATGAGGTACTACGAGGGCGTCTTTTTAAATTAGACCAGCTTTCTATGCCAGTCAGTGTTCCCCGCCCCATCAATCGGTGTCCAGTGTTCTTTTTGGCACTTGTTGCGATCAAATAATTACTGTTTCGTCATTTGCCAAAACTCCTCCCTCAGTGCCGATAACTCCGGCGGACGATGTTCCATTTCAGCCGGAACGCTTCGTAGGCATAGAGCAGAAGCTTTCGGCGAGTTTTATTCGTGGAACAATGCAATTTCACAAATTGACGGGCAGTTGCTGTTAAACCGCTGTGGCTCCGTTGAAGAGTAAATAATTGGCAGATGAATATTGCCGGCAAAGACGAGGGAGATGGAAATGGCCAGTTTTGGCTTATTATCTGTCGTCAGCTAGTCATACCCACTCTACAAAATGGCAGCATTTCACTGGTAGTGTTTGTCCTAGACCTTCCATTCTCGGTGTGTTGAGTACATACTGTCAAATACCGATTGTAGAAGTTTATGGCATAAAATCTCGCAAATTTACGCAGAACAGAATTTTAAAGTCGAATCAGCAACCTCTTTTTCTTCTCTAAAAATTGCGTTACTCTGCCTCTTCTAAATTAGGCCCGCTTTCTATACTGGTAATGTTCCCCGCCCTATCAATCGTTTCAGTGTATTTTTGGCCTCGTTGAAGATTAAATTATTACTGTTTCATCATTTGAAAAACTCCTCCCTCAGTACTGATAACTTTCTGGCAGACGAGGTTCCATTTCAGCCGGAAATTCCTAGGCATACGCTGGCTTTCAGCGGTTCTTTTCCAGTGGGCCGTTAAAATGATATGAACAGTTTCTAACGGGATAGGCAATTGCTGGTAAATTTACTTGGATGATTTGATTTTTCTAGTCTCATTCGAAATGGGGCGAGGGGAAACATTACACTTATAGTTGTCTCGCACCGATCTGAACATGCCTTCCTGCCTTTTTATTTTCCTAATAATTTGGGCGTTTTGGTCCATTCACCTTTGCCGGTTTTGTGAGTTTCCTAAATTTCGGCCATTCCATGGTCTAGCAAATGTACTGTTATCCACCAACTACCGTGTTCCAAACTGAATGGCCCCGTTTTTGGGGCATTTGGTTAAAAGTTGAAGTGTGCCTCTTGACGTCACGCGCAACTGCGGTTCGTCAATTTATCCGGCTTCTAGGACGCAGACCGGGGTAGCCATGTGAGTAGTAATCAAGGGAGGGAGCAGAAGGCTTATGTTTGACCTGCTTGCTATTGTAAACTAAGCAAATCGATAAATAACATTGCAATCGTAGTATACGCGTGCCCCATCACAGATCAACAGGACAGAAACCTGCTGCGAAGCAGGAGACACGATCACTGGAACAAGAGCTTTATTAGCCTGGAAGTTTCGGATTCTCCCTCGAACACATCATCAGAGACCATAAAGCCTCTTGGCAATGGTCAAACAGTTGACCCATAAAATCGATGAGCTTGGGCTTCTACCGTAGGTTTTCATGATCGGTGATTGGGATATGGTTGGCTGTTGACGGTAAGCAAGTCGGAAACAGTCATATTCAGCTAGCGCTAACACTAACCCTTACATAAAACTAAACTGCCGCTTTAATCTTAACCCTAGCCCTACCCTTAACATAAAGCCACAGTTAACACGATAATAGCAGACCCTTAGCCTAATCCCAATTCTAACTCTAACCTTAAACTCAAATTTAAAAACCCTACGCTTACCCCCACGTATCACCTTAACTATAAACATAATTTCGTTGTAATTTAGCGCACGGCCACATGCATTGTGGACGGTTAGCTTTCCGTGTCCTTTTTAGGCGTCCATACAAGACATACTTACCTGCTATGATGGCAAAGCAACCCTTACTTACGGCACCACGGCAAATGCACTTTCAAAACATTCATCTCACTACCAAAAGCCACTGGACTCTGTCAACTGCAACACCGTTGTCCCTCTGACCCCACTAACCCCAACTCTAATTCTTTCAGTGTCACAAACATTCGCATCACTCGTAGCGGCCGTCGAGGGCCACCTTCCCAATCGCTTTATCACTCAAGTGTTTAAACATAACATTTATCCTTGGTGTCGTTATTACGCCGGCCTTCGGTCTAAGCGAGGGTACAGCTTTCTATAGTTATTACATTTGTAAGGCATTTCCTTAACTCACATTTAAATCACATTTGCGAAGTAGAAAATATAGATCAGACGACATTACAAATCAGACCGCCAGGCAAGATAACTCCGTATAGATTATTATTATTATTATTATTATTAGTAGTAGTAGTAGTAGTATCAGTATTAGTAGTAGTAGTAGTAGTGTTAGTAGTAGTATTATTATTATTATTATTATTATTATTATTATTATTATTGGTAGTAGTGAGTAGGTATTGGTAGTAGTATTAGTATTATTATTATTAGTAGTAGTAGTAATATTAGTAGTAGTAGTAGTAGTAGTGGTTGTGGAAGTATTGGTAGTAGTGTTAGTAGTATTAGTATTATTATTATTGGCTGTAGTAGTAGTATTGGTAGTAGTGGTTGTAGTAGTGGTATAAAGTAGTAGTAATAGTAGTAGTAGTAGTAGTAGTAGTAGTGGTGGTAGTAGTAGTAGTAGTAATTAGTAGTAGTAGTAGTAGTAGTAGTAGTAGTGAGTGGTAGTAGTAGTAGTAGTAGTAGTAGTAGTAGTAGTAGGAGTAGTAATAGTAGTAGTAGTAGTAGTAGTAGTAGTAGTAGTAGTAGTAGTAGTAGTAGTAGTAGTAGTAGTAGTAGTAGTAGTAGTAGTAGTAGTAGTAGTAGTAGTAGTAGTAGTAGTAGTAGTAGTAGTAGTAGTAGTAGTAGTAGTAGTAGTAGTAGTAGTATGTAAAAAGGTGAAGGCAGAGCTGACGCTTTTCGGGAGGATTTTCGCGAATAGCTGCACTCGGTACACCTTATTCACCCTGAAGAGGGGTGAATAAGTGAGTAAATGAGCGAATAAAATTCCCGTTCAAACGATCAAATTCCCTGCTTATTCACTGCTTTCTAAAGCTGTTTTTTTGGCTTGTATCATTAGACTCATTCAAAAGGACCACGACATGCCTACATGCCAGTGGCTGTGACCTCCTGAGGCCCTTCTCAGTTATGTGTGGGAATCAGACAGAGGTGCAGACAGTCTCAATAACAGGAAAATGCTGAAGTGTTTGCGCAATGTTTTTGAAAGGGCATCCTTATGTCTACAAGCGTCGAGACGCGATAGAAACACGCACACAGTCCTTTACCGAGGAAGATTTGCACAGGCGGAGGCAACTAAGCTCCGTCACATTTCACCGCGGTCCCATGTTTTAATCTGTACGGAGTTATCTTGCGTGGCGGTCTGATTTGTAATGTCGTCTGATCTATATTTTCTACTTCGACAAATGTGAGTTAAATGTGAGTTAAGGAAATGCCTTACAAATGTAATAACTATAGAAAGTTGTACCCTCGCTTAGACCGAAGGCCGGCGTAATAACGACACCAAGGATAAATGTTATGTTTAAACACTTGAGTGATAAAGTGATTGGGAAGGTGGCCTCGACGGCCGCTACGAGTGGTGCGAATGTTTGAGTTAGAGTTGGGGTTAGTGGGGGGGGGGGGGGGGCGGAGAGGGACAACGGTGTTGCAGTTAACAGAGTCCAGTGGCTTTGGTAGTGAGATGAATGTTTTTGAAAGTGCATTTGCCGTGGTGCCGTAAGTAAGGGTTGCTTGCCATCATAGCAGGTAAGTATGTCTTGTATGGACGCCTAAAAAGGACACGGGAAAAGCAACTGTCCACAATGCATGTGGCCGTGCGCTAAATTACAACGAAATTATGTTTATAGTTAAGGTGATACGTGGGGGTAAGCGTAGGGGTTTTTTAAATTTGAGTTTAAGGTTAGAGTTAGAATTGGGATTAGGCTAAGGGTTCAAGTTATTATCGTGTTAACTGTGGGGTTTATGTTAAGGGTAGGGCTAGGGTTAAGATTAAAGCGGCAGTTTAGTTTTATGTAAGGGTTAGTGTTAGCGCTAGCTGAATATGACTGTTTCCGACTTGCTTACTGTCAACAGCCAACTATATCCTAATCACCGATCATGAAAACCTACGGTAGAAGCTCCAAGCTCATCGATTTATGGGTCAACTGTTTGACCATTAAGCAAGAGGCTTTATGGTCTCTGATGATGTGTTCGAGGGAGAATCCGAAACTTCAGGCTAATAAAGCTCTTGTTCCAGTGATCGTGTCTCCTGCTTCGCAGCAGGTTTCTGTCCTGTTGACTGTGATGGGGCACGCGTATACTACGATTGCAATGTTATTTATCGATTTGCTTAGTTTACAATAGCAAGCAGGTCAAACATAAGCCTTCTGCTCCCTCCCTTGATTACTACTCACATGGCTACCCCCGGTCTGCGTCCTAGAAGCCGGATAAATTGACGAACCGCAGTTGCGCGTGACGTCAAGAGGCACACTTCAACTTTTAACCAAATGCCCTAAAAACGGGGGCCATTCAGTTTGGAACACGGTAGTTGGTGGGATAACAGTACATTTGCTAGACCATGGAATGGCCGAAATTTAGGAAACTCACAAACCGGCAAAGGTGAATGGACCAAAAACGCCCAAATTATTAGGAAAATAAAAGGCAGGAAGGCATGTTCAGATCGGTGCGAGACAACTATAAGTGTAATGTTTCCCCTCGCCCCATTTCGAATGAGACTAGAAAATCAAATCATCCAAGTAAATTTACCAGCAATTGCCTATCCCGTTAGAAACTGTTCATATCATTTTAACGGCCCACTGGAAAAGAACCGCTGAAAGCCAGCGTATGCCTAGGAATTTCCGGCTGAAATGGAACCTCGTCTGCCAGAAAGTTATCAGTACTGAGGGAGGAGTTTTTCAAATGATGAAACAGTAATAATTTAATCTTCAACGAGGCCAAAAATACACTGAAACGATTGATAGGGCGGGGAACATTACCAGTATAGAAAGCGGGCCTAATTTAGAAGAGGCAGAGTAACGCAATTTTTAGAGAAGAAAAGAGGTTGATTCGACTTTAAATTCTGTTCTGCAAATTTGTGAGATTTTATGCCATAAACTTCTAAATAAATTTATTTGACAGTATTTTGTACTAACACACCGAGAATTGGAAGGTCTAGACAAACACTACCAGTGAAATGCTGCCATTTTTGTGAGTGGGTATGACTAGCTGACGACAGATAATAAGCCAAAACTGGCCATTTCCATCTCCCTCGTCTTTGCCGGCAATATTCATCTGCCAATTATTTACTCTTCAACGGAGCCACAGCGGTTTAACAGCAACTGCCTGTCAATTTAGAAATTGTATTGTTCCACGAATAAAACTGCTGAAAGCTTGCCTATGCCTACGAAGTTCCGGCTGAAATGGAACATCGTCCGCCGGAAAGTTATCGGCACTGAGGGAGGAGTTTTGCAAATGACGAAACAGTAATTATTTAATCTGCAACAAGGCCAAAAGAACACTGACACGATTGATGGGGCGGGGAACACGACTGGCATAGAAAGCTGGTCTAATTTAAAAGACGCCCCTCGTAGTATTCATGAATCGATAATTCTCCCAGTGCGCATGTACTTTCCTCCCAATTATCATAAGTACAATGCGAGGGCGTAAACACCGGTCAGGATTACGCGAACTAGTAGACAAGCAGACAGTGTGCGCCAAATAAATATGGCTAGCTTTCGTGTGGATGGCTTAATCGAATTATGCTAAATCCTGATCGAATTTACCTTTAAATGCAACTCAAAGTAGAAAATATAGATCAGGCGATATTACAAATCAGACCGCCACGCAAGATAACTCTGTATAGATTAAAACATGGGACCGCGGTGAAATTTGACTGAGCTTATTTGCCTCCGCCTGTGCAAATCGTCCTCGGTAAAGGACTGTGTGCATGTTTCTATCGCGTCTCGACGCCTGCAGACATAAGGATGCCCTTTCAAAAAACATTGCGCAATCACTTCAGCATTTTCCTGTTATTGAGACTGTCTGCACCTCTGTCTGATTCCCACACATAACTGAGAAGGGCCTCAGGAGGTCACAGCCACTGGCATGTAGGCAAATCTCGTTGCTAAAATGTGCTTTCATGATCATCAGACATTAGCAGATAAGGGTGATGGAAGCACTAGGTGCGCGGGATTTATTGGACGTAGTGACCACGCGATCACATACGAACTACAATTAGCAGCTCTCGCGATCACCGCTGGGAGTCGGAATTGGTGTGATGATGACTTGGCCATCTGCGTTCGAGCTCATAATGGCCGTTATTTCATCGTCGATGTTGGATGTCGGGGTGATGATTACCCTCGTGTCTCTCTAGCACCCCTATCTGGTACTGTCTCTGATGCTGAGTTCGGCTGAGAAGCTAAAACACCAGGCCAATAAAATTCATGTTCGAGTGATTGTCTCTCCTGGAAACTGGAACTCACCTGTTCGCTTCTATCAGCAAATTCCCTTCTAGGTCTGACGTTAGTTCTCTACCCTATGCGTCCACCATACCACCACTACCACCACTACTACTACTACTACTACTACTACTACTACTACTACTACTGCTACTACTACTACTACTGCTACTACTACTACTACTACTACTGCTACTACTACTACTACTGCTACTGCTACTACTACTACTCGCTATGCTACTACTACTGCTACTGCTACTGCTACTGCTGCTACTGCTGCTGCTACTGCTACTGCTGCTACTTTACTACTGCTACTGCTACTGCTACTGCTGCTATGCTGCTACTGCTACTGCTACTGCTACAATGCTGCATGCTGCTGCTGCTGCACTGCTGCTGCTGCTGCTACTGCTGCTGCTGCTGCTGCTGCTGCTGCTGCTGCTATTGCTGCTGCTGCTGCTGCTGCTGATGCTGCTGCTGCTGCTGCTGCTGCTGTATGCTGCTGCTGCTGCTGCTGCT
>WEDG01003949.1:12500-187558 GCA_017591395.1 Schistocephalus solidus
GTACAAAGACCACTAATCATAAAAGGAGTAATCTTTTTAAGAGACAATGGAAATAACCAGATATAAACAGAAAGGTAACATTTGTCCATCTACGTTGCCCATACTGAATACAAACAATTAACAGGAAAACGTCCAATCCCTGAGCGGTCCAATTCCCTCGATATATTTTATCGAAATTTGATCAGCTATAGCTTAATTGAAAACCCACCTTTACCCGGTCAAAATAACTCGAACACGAACCACTTTATTAGAGCCTTCCCTGAAAACAAAAATTGGCAAGTTTTTAAATTAAGGCCGGTGAACCTTGAACACATCAAATGACCACTAGAGCCCAGTGAGGGCATCAGCGACATCTAAGCTCGAACGATTGTCGCGCGATATTCGTGTGTGCACAATATTCAAAAAAATTGCTGTTACGAAAGTAAGCAAGGTACCACAGACAAAGTCGCGATTAAGGTGAGTGAAGGCAACAAAAATGTAAAAATGAACAGAGAAGACATAAAAGAGTAATTTCTCAATCGGAAAAGGCTGAAAATTGCAGCTTTAGAGATCCTGCTGTTATAACTTCATTTCAGGTAGGTTGAGACCAATGCGTTAGTGTGGTAGGGCAAACCTGCTTGTCCGTTCAAGGGATCGGTTCACCCCTGGCAGAATGCGTATTGACCGCAAATGGTCAGATGCACAATTTCTGACGACACCTTAAACGCCAAAACAGCGGCCATTGTGTATTCGTCTCCAGGCTATGCCCGACTTGAACTCATTTTTCCATCACCTGCGTTTTTCAGACCACATTCCTCCGCCTCCTCCTCCTCCTCCTCCCTCCTCCTCCTCCTCCTCCTCCTCCTCCTCCCTCCTCCTCCTCCTCCCTCCTCCTCCCTCCTCCTCCCTCCTCCTCCTCCCTCCTCCTCCTCCTCCTCCTCCTCCTCCTCCTCCCTCCTCCCTCCTCCTCCTCCTCCCTCCTCCTCCTCCTCCTCCTCCTCCTCCTCCTCCTCCTCCTCCTCCTCCTCCTCCTCCTCCTCCTCCTCCACCCCACCCTACCCCCACCGTCAACCCAAAAACAATAAACGATTTCCCTTTTAAAAAAAACAGTCAAGGCCGAAGGCCTAGGTACTTAATCTTTTGACGATTCGCTGATGCCCTATCGATTGTTCCAGCCACCTTCTCGCGGCCGTCCTGTCTCCCCCGTTTTGCGCAGCCTTCCTCATCCAGGGTTCTGTTTCGCCTCTCCTTGCAAAAAGTGCGCCGAGAGCAATGAAGAGCAGTTTTTCTGCTTGCCACCCTTTCAAGACTGATGTTTCCAAAAAACGTCGAAAATGTAAAACTTGTCTGAACGGGCTCAGATTAACGCCGTCTCTCGCCCTCCAAGAGGGAACAGTCTACACCCCGGAGCGTACTAGACAGGTTGTTGGAACCTAGTGTGCAATTTTTTCACGCTTCCGTAAGGCTGGGTAAATAAAGGTGAGCTTACTAAAGACCAGTTTAACAGATCGGCATGCTTGTGGCTATAAAGTACACGCATTGACTTCATGCTAAGGCAGAAAGTTAAATTGCCTACAAGGAAAATTTGTTCATAAAATTTAAGATGCAAGTAATCTCTATGTGGCTCCATCCACCTTCGATTATGGATGTGGTTTTGGACCGAAACACAGAGGGTGTGGTCTTTTGTAGGTCATCGATATATTGCCACGACTCACGGAGACGGGGAGCCGCGCGATATAAAAATTCGGAGATATAGTCCTGTCCCCGAATCCAATGCAGATTTTCACGTGGAAACAGGGAATGCTTTTCTGCCTCGACATCTTTGCCGCAGTACCATGCCAAGTCAGTGTTAAGATAAATGTGCAGTTTTCGCTTGAATGCAGATAGACAAGTTAACGACCATATTTCAATTGGCAAGTTATTCCAAAGAAAACTATACCTAGAAGCAAAGAAGAGAGAGCGTTTACACGTGGAGGATGTAGTGGGATGTACAATAAGTGCAGAATGTCTAAGGTTATAAGGAAGACTAACGGGGGTATTGACAGAAAGTAAAAGGAGAGTTGAGCTTTTTTAAGTCGGAAAAAGAGATTTAATCCTGCTCCCAGTCTCCTGACCAAAATAAATTTAAGCTTCGTTAGCTGGCATCTTGTGGAGTAGGTAGTAGTTTTGAGATTCGGAAACAGGAGTTTTTTGTAAAATATCTTTTGAAATTTTAAATGTTTGAATGGTTAGATTCATCCATTAAACCGAAGAAAGGACAGTAAAAAAATCCAATAATGGAAAGTTCAAACATACGAGAAAGTCTTTAATTCAATTTCAGAAAAGTAGAAATTATAAGAAGTAAAGCCGCAAAATCTGAGCAGCTTTGGCCGTAATTCTATCGGCATGAGGCGAAAGATCTAATTTATTGGTGTAGCTTAAGCCCAAATCCTTGCTGGAGGAACATTCAATCATAGGGGCAACCTTCAAAAATAAGAGGTTGCGGGAGCCTTTCAGGCCCAAAACTCATGAAGGGACACTAAGAGGGGTAGAACCCCATTAGCCATGTGGAGCTGTATGCCGAAACAGCATCTTAGTCCTAATGGATTTATTCTTGACATCGTTCAGTCACAGACTTCGAGAAGGCATTTGAGGTCATTAGCATAAATAAAAGATTGAGAAGGTTAAACAATTGATAAAATATCATTTATATACAGTAAGAACAACAAACGATCTAATACGGTACCTTAAAGGACACCACTATCGATTTGGGTTGCACTTGAGTATGAGGACCCCACTAAAACATTTTGTTTTCAATCATTTAGGTATGATCTAATAAAGTCAGTTAAGGGACAACGAAATCCTATAGCTTCTATTTTAGCTAGAAGCCGTCTATGAGACATTTTATCGAATGCCTTACAAAGATCAAAATAGATAACAATTACAGATAGATGATCATTACGAAGAGAGGATCACACCAACATCCAACACGGATGATGAAATCGCGGTCAAGAAAGAATCGGACGCCGATCAACACGCCATCATCGTATCCACTGGGACCCTCAGCGAAGATCACAGAGCTGCTAATTATAGTACACATGTGGGCGCACAACAACTACGTCATATGAACTCCGCACTCCTTGTGCATCCAATACCTTTATCTGCGCCTGTATGTGATGCCGTTTTAAGTGAGAATCCAAAAGGTCAGACAAATAAACTTCTTGTTGCATAGATGGGGTCTTTCTTCTTCTTCTTCTTCTTCTTCTTCTTCTTCTTCTTCTTCTTCTTCTTCTTCTTCTTCTTATGCTTCTTCCTAGCTGCTTTCTGGAATTCCCCTATTCGCATCTATCGTTGATCATTTAGTGTTCATTTTTGGTGTCTTTCGAACCACGATAAGGGACATTTCCCATGGCTATCTCAAGTGCGCAAATCAAAGGAAAGAGAACAAAACTGTTTCAATCCAGACATCCTGCGTTCCTTCCCCCATTATCTTATTTTCGCCCGAGGTTGGCGCCCTCGTTCACTAATTTATGCATCAAAGACCTTCCCTTCCTGTTTCTATTGCCTCTTCGGGGACGAAACACCTCAAAGGTCTTTCTTCTCCCTCCCCCTACCCTTCATCCTATCCGTTCAATTCTCAAATCAGCTGTGTGCCCCCCCCCCATCCCCTTGATTCTACCTGCGATGCCGTTTTCCGATTCAAGCAGGCACCTGCGTATCCCTCCCCGTCACCATCCTCATTTTTGCGACACAGCTGCACGAATAGGAGGACGCTTCGATGCTGTTTCAACGGGCCGATTTGTCCTCTCGTGAAAAGCAGGAGCTCTAGGACTCGTAAGACGGTTACCGACGCATGCACTCGGGCCCCGACGCGGTCGGTTGGTCGAACTTCTTCCCCTCGTAAATGTAATTATATTTGCGCTACCGATAAGGCGAGGTTACTTCAAGTCCTGTCTGGCCAAAAAGTGGGCGTTGAAGTGATAGCACTAGGAGGAGGAGGAGGAGGAGGAGGAGGAGGGATGGGGGGAGAAGAGGGCTAACGTCAGCGCCCCTTTTTTGAAAGTAAAGCAGATGGGGGGTGGGGGTGGAGGAGCGAACAACCAGTAGTGACCCCACGCCGTGCCCAGGCTGAACGCCGAACCTCTCGCGTGCACGCGCGCGCACCACTGGCTGTCCGGCCCTCGACAATTCTGGCTGTCCACACCGGCCAATCATCTTCAAAGCTGACTCACATCTGACCTCACTGGATGGCCTGTGACAACCACGCGGTCACACAGACGCGGCGGCTAGACGTGCCCTCGTCTGGCAGCCAACTGCCTCCAACCCCTTCTGCGAAAGTTCTGTACAGAATAAACTATCCTCCCAACCGGTGTCCCACTACTTATCTCCTTCTACGGAATCGGGCCAGAAGGTCGTAGCGGCCAAGGGCTCCCCTATCAACCTAGCCTGCTGCGATAAGTCCACTATCCCTGCTGACTGGCATCGTGGTAAGCAAATTAAAAACAGACTTTGTCGTGGACGCCTTCAGCACTGCATACCGCAAAGGGTGAAAAGAGGTCAAACTAAAGTGGGAGAAACAAATTGGGGGAGGGGAAGTAAAGTGTAGGAATCCTTCAAATTGGAACTTTGCGCACTTTGGGCACAGTAACTTCCATGACAAGTTGGAAGACGGAAATAGCGGTGCCTGCCAGTAGGCTAATCGAATCCAGAAAATGGTCATCATTAAGCAGACGATGGGCAAAGTTCTTTTGGCGGTAAAAAAGTTTGGCTGACTTGATAAATCGACAATCAAACTATTAGTGGGCTGTACCATGACGTGCTGCAGACCGAAGACAGCAACATTCCTGTTAAAGTCCGACGGTAATGGAGGGAGAGCAGGTTTGGAAAACAAACTTGACTATCGGCCTTAGAACACACAGGTTTTTTTAATCCAAAAACTCGCCCTATTTATTTGGCGCTCTGAGATTCTTGGAACATTCTGGCCTAGCGCGTGCCAATCGTGAAGGGCACTCCAGAACCTATGGCGTGTCGGTCGTTGAACTGGCTGTTTCGTGCACGAGAATCCTCTCGCGCGACGGCCTCGTGTGAGCTGGGTACGGTGCTGCAGCGGGCACTGATTGGCTGCCGAAGGCAAGACATGCATTCCGCAGTCGGCTTTGACTGCTGTGCCGCAAGTAGATACCGCTTTGTTTCGTTTTAGGCTGACTCTACAACGTTCCTGTTCTCGGTAACACTTTCAACAAACTGGATATTCAGATCAATTTTTCTGGGTATAGCAACGCTTCTAGTGCAATGATAGGTGAGCCGCGGTCGTCTAAGGAATCGAAATTTCTGCGCCGCCTTGCTCTGCGGCACACGGAGGACCTCGTCGAAACTGGCGGTCGAAATGCCACAAGCAACCGACAGAACGAAAAAAATGAGCTGTGTTAAAAGTAGATACAGTTTATACCACGGAACAGATCTATATATGCATTTGCTAACCAAAAGTTTTCTTTAAAGATAATATTCTTTCATGAAACTTCAACATGTTATTTGGAGGAACAAGCAACCAATCCATAAAGTTACGGTACGTATTTTAGATATTATTAAAAATTACAAATACAATTTGCCGATAATTACAATAGTTGAGGGAAAAAATATTTCCGGAAGTTAACTTCCAGGCTCCCAACAGACAATTTTTATTCTGCACCGCAATTTTTCGCGCAGGAAGCTGACTGTTTGCCAAACGGAAACACCTGTTTCTTCTCATTTATTTATCCCTACTAATTAATAACAGCGCCGACTGATAACGCCCACGTATTCCGCTCGGAAATGAATAGCCTCCGTCAACTATCCACTTTAAACACTAACTAAATGCGCATTTCCGCTATTCGTCGACCGTGATGTTTTAAGCATTTGTGCCGAAAACGGGTCCTGCTTCAAAGTAAAAACTATTTTTTTCATGTGAACCTATCACCGCACGCTACGGGCCGCATTTCGAAGCTCACCTAATCGGAATTGAATGGTTCATTCTTAATATGACCTTTATCGTATTCTGTCCTAGGTGAGACCCAGGAGAAAAACTCCCTTTCTGAAAGAAGCGGGATTCCTGTTGATTAGGGACTGCATCGTGTGTATGTGCCAGCAACAAGAACCACGCTACCTCCGCTCCTAATGGCACATCGATATCGATTCGATGTCGACATTTCGAGATACCGGAACGCAGAAGAAAATGGGTTGCAGTACTGTACAAACGAATCGATTTGTTGAGATACACATCTCTACATCTATTATAACACCCCCTTTTTTTACCGCATTTTTCTTGATATTGTCTAGCCCTCGGGATAGGTTAGGATTAGAGAAGATGGAAAGTGGGGCAGTTACTTTGATTGAGCATAAGTTTTATTCGTTACACTCAAGCCCACGAGTAAGTCGCGACAGTGTTAAACTCCTGCGGCTTTGGTATACCTTGTCACTTACGACAGTTGAACTATGGAATGTGAAGGACTGCCATTTGACAAACTGCCGATACAAGAAAAAACGCTGGTTCCAGGAAATATTTGAGGGGAAGTAGATGCGATCGCTGGAACAAAATTTTTATTCATCTGACGTTTCGGATTCAGGCTTGAACCCATCATCGGTAACAGCATCAGATACAGGTATTTGATATGCATCTGATGCTGTCTCTGAGTACTAGGTCGAAACGTCAGGCGAATAAAACTCTTGTTCCAGTGATCGTATCTGTTTCTTCTCAGTTAGCGAACTGTTAGAGGGATAAATAAGCCATCAAGTCAAAAAGGACGGGGGATTTTTTTAGTTCGTGGAATGGGCTAATGGCTGAAAGATGAACTGATCTGGCCATCGCTTGACATATTGTTGTAGCCCAATAGCTATGCAAAGCCGTTGGACAGACTGAGTCTGCCAGGGAAAATGGAGCAATAATTCAGCTAATCTTAGAACCCGCTGTTCTATACTGCAGATATGTCCCCCAGGTCAAGAGCATTTACTGATGCATTGGATACAGAAATTTCAGTCACCGAACTCATCTAGGAGTGGCTGAGTCTCGAAATTGAAAACGGATGTCATCCTCTATGCCAGCCCCCCACAGCGCACAGTTCACTCATGGAGTTCCGTTATCGATCGGTGAGCGTTCATCAACGAATGCAGTTAACATTCCCCATCTAAACCGACAAGCCAACGAGCCCGTGGATCAATGGTTAGAGTGTTGGACTTCTGATCGACGGGTCGCAGGTTCGATCCTCGGGTGATGCGCCAGCTGGGGTTGGGTATGGCTGGCTGACGACAGTTAATAAGCCAGAAATGGCCATTCCAGTCCCCCTTGTCTTTGCTGGCAATAATTATAGATTTGTTGCACAACCGATTTCAAACAACTTTCCAGCATGGTCACTTGTACCTACCGGAAAAATCCCAATACGGAAGGATAAGTCCAAAAGACCTGTCAATACGCTCACAGCTAACAGCCGTTCGTCGAAAATTTGTCGCCTTGTTTTCTTTTAAATAAGGCGTTTGCAGCAGGATTTATTCGTTTCAAAAAATTCGTGACGGCTTATCAACGGCAACCCGTCTTTGCATAACACAGATAACGAATAGAAGCAGACAGCTGTTTGAATTTGCTCGGAATATCAATGCATAACAGCAAGATTCACGGTTCACTGTAACTAATGATCAGATGAAAGACGTTAGCTTAAAACTTCAGATAGGAAAGATAAGGCGAGGGAAGAGTTAACACCAATCACAGTCATTTTCTGATGACTCTTTTCTTGCCTTTTCCAAAGTTGGAGAAAAAACGTGAAGAAAGTTGGTTCGCAATTTCAACTAAGCAGACTTCTGCGTAGCGCGTGTGATTGAAGCATCAAAAGAGTAATTCGAAAATACTAGAAGTAAGGTTGAGTAACAGCTATTTAAATAAACTTTAAAAAACGAGAACAGTTGGGATCATCTGCTTCGAAAGACTCATACATTTTTAGACGAGGCAATATCCTGAAAGCACCGGATGAGTTACACACATGGACTACTTGTGCTATTGCGTCACCTACATTCTAATCAAGTTCGCAAGCTGACAAGATCAGTGTGCATTGAGTTATTTGTCCGGTACTTTCAAAGTTCTGCAAGCAGCAGGAACGGCTTACATCTGTAACCGCCTTTAACTAACTAGCTAACTAGAGCCACTGTTTGGCTTGATGTAGATGACGTTGACAAAATAATCCACGGTCAATGAGTAGATCTAGTAGACGAAAGCTCGGTCAGCACAGATCATGCGCACCTGCTAGATTTGCCAGTCGATAGTTCGTGAGAACGCGCGAGCGTGCGATGAAACTGTCAAGTCCAAGACAGCTAGAGGCACTTGACGACGGGGGAAGGGAGGCGAGCAGACGAGAGCAGTAGTTTTGGCGCCGATCGATAATTTGGTCGCGCTTACTGGCCCCATAAGGCTATCGATTATTCTGGTCGCAGCTCAGATACTTGGGTCAGCTAATCCGTAGGACCGGATTTACTTGGGTCCACTAGCAGATGCTTCTAATGCACCTGAACGGCTGATTTGAGTTTAGATAACGTGGCATCGCGACAAGGGCAGGAAACGTCTATTACATGAAATAATTATCGAGGCTAATTAAGTGTCACCCGGGATCCTCACATTACCCGTAGAGAGACAGAGAGATAATTAGTAAGATAACTCAAAAAAAGAGGACGAAACACCAAGTTGGGTTTTAAATCATGCCTTGCCGTCGGAGTTTCCATTCAGCCGTCAGCAACACGCCAGCTAGGATCATGGCTTAAATATTTATTGAGCTTCTTTAAAATTACAACGAGAAATGACTAGCACCACTGGTCTGCTTGATTTGAATTTTAAAAATTTCGAAAAATTTGCACAGTCCGAGCACCTATGCATGCACAGTGAAAGCAACTCAATTTTTATAATAACATTCTCTAATAGGGACTATGATCTCATACAAGCATTAGAAATCATAAAAAACCTGACATATCTTTTGTGTAACTGCCTCGAAAAGCCAAAATCACCTTTTTCGGATCGTAATCACTTGTGCAGGAGTTGCGAGATTTACGTGTTCCTAAACTGCTGACGAGCATATTCTGATGTCACCGGTGACAGACAACAAAAAGATGCGACGTGAGGCGTAAGTGTACTCTGGGGGAATAACTAAAAATAGAACAGTGCCTAGAAGTTAGGAAGGTGGACAAAAACAGTACACAAGAAAGCGGGACAGCAATTTTATTCGTCCGACACAAAAAGTACCATTATATGTCGCTTAGGACCATTCGTAGGCAACATTTGTCAATGTTCTCTCGACACATACTTAGACAAAGGAGAAAAAACTTTGGCCTCCATCAAAAAAGTGCTGTATGTTATTCATTTATAAGTCGAAAACGGATAAGAGAAGGTTGATTTACTTGCCTAGGCAGTCATATAAAAGGAAAACGTCTCCGAAGGACACACTGTTTTAAACAGCAACTTTCAAGATTTGTCGACGGGTTATCAATTTCGGAGATAAATTGATCTGGTGATTGAAGAACGATCGTTTCACTCAAGCACTGTAACTTTCGTGAATGCTGGATGAGCGGTATTCGCGTTAAAGGTACTGTTGGGTGAAATTCGTGGCCTCTCATCCGTTAGGTCACAAACTATTCCAATGTCATGGTCTGCTCTTTTATCACGCTGAAGACAGCAAAAATTAGTCGGATGATTGTTTTTATTATTTAAAAAAATGTATTTAAATTTATTTTAAAATAAATTAAATTATTTCCTTTCTTAAAAAATGCCAACGTGCAATAATGGGCGTGCCTTTAACGACGGGAATCAAGCTAATTCAGAGAGATTGGCAAAAACCCTAATCCATTTGAAATTTTATTTCCAAGCGAGTGTAAATTAAGTGAGGCAAGACGCAACGCATACGTCATGCACAAAAAATCTCCAAGGCGCAGGAAGAGTTTTATTTTATAATACTATAATTATAAATTATAAAACGTATATTTTCGGTAATTTATTGCAAAAATAAAAACCCACAAACGACACCGGAGTTGAACAGGAGTACTTTTAATTATTGTATGCACGTGGGTGCATGAAAACTGCGTCCCAAAATTATGCGCATCTGATACTGCCTCTGATGATGGATTCAAGTGAGGAACCAAAACTTTACGCCAACAAACTAACTTTTCCTGTATTCGCATGTCCTTCCTTTGAACTATGTCCAGGAACTAGTCAAATTACTAACTTACAGTAAGTGCTCTATCTGATGAAAGGTGCCGAAATTTACGATAGATTGCTACTCGCTCAGAAGCAGGCACATACGAATAGACCCAAGCTTTGAAATACTAATGGAAGACCTTAAGCGAATTGGAAGAATAAAAGAAATATTAAAAGTAGTAGTACCTTGTTAGAAATATCAATTTTTTAGAAAAGTGAGTAAATAAATCAGCAAAGGGTGAATACCTTTGCAATATGGTCCTTTACTGAGAATGCCAATTATATATCCTTCAAGGGTAAGTGCACGGAAAAATTTATTTATCGTTTTTTCTGTGGTGGCGTACGATTTGTTTCAGATCGTCCTTGAAATAGCAGTGAACACTTCAGGATTTTCAGAGCTTTTAAATCGATTGTTCACAAACGTAGGTTTAGTTTTTTATTACTTTTTACGATATTTCCTAAACTTATTTACTAATAAAGTGATTTATTTGACATTTGTTCTAATATAAATGGGCATTTGGGTCATATTTGTACATTCAAACATTAAATTAATCGGTGAGAAAAATGAGCGCCCACAGAAAAATTAGACAAAATATTCCTTAAGTCAATTAAAAAACCTTCTCGAATAAGTTATCAATTTAAAAAGCTCCTTAATTAGTTATTTCGTTCATGGATTTCTGCGTACTCTACCTTATTCCAAGTTCAACCGAAGGTAAAGATGGGCTCTGATAGTTTTTTCACTTATCAGGAAAATCCTAGTCATTTATGTGCTAGAAATGAAAGGGATCACTTTTATCTTCATATTCGAACATTTTCACTATATTTGTATACTTCTAGGCTCAGTTCTAATATTCTAACTGCACAACAGAGTAGCCGTATAAATAGAAAAATATTACTCAAAACGCTAATTAGCTGCCCGTCCCATTTCTAAATTACTCGTTATCGGAAACCAGATCACGTGCATCAAAATTAACATTGCATTTTGGAGGGCTGATTCGCAGTATGATATTGGATTATTAGCAGAGGATTAACTAATCTCGGGAGGATTGAACAAAGAATTGTCATTAGACGTTGTTTCCGCACTTTAAGGCTTGAAATCACAAGGCTGACAAATCTGTTTTCAAAATCGATAAGACTTCTGGCTTTCTAGAAATAGCCTGTTTGATCATACCTTGCATCATTTGAGTTACATGGAGAAAATATCCGTTTTCGAGGGCAACGAATTCCGTTTGCTGAATTTCCGAGCTTATTTTACTCTTTACTCTCAGGAAAACAGGTTCGAATGTGTAAAAGTAGTCTACGATAACCAGAACCATAGGAAAGAGATGTAAGCCAAGAAAACCAAGATCTCCACTCAAATTTGTGCATATTTTGACCTATACTCTTATTTACAAGCACACTCTGAATTCAAAAAGTACATTTTAATCATCGGCAGCGTTTTAAGTGCCCGCAAGTAACCGTCTCAATTTCCATCATCACGTTTTAGGAGATAAATCACATATTAGAAAAATACTTTGAGTGACGGTATCGCTTTGTCAAATGGTCAAGTGCACCCATCACAACTGCATCCCTGTGCAGTCTCAAATGCTGGCTTCAAACCTTACTTTAAAACGCCATGCACTCAACGTCCATGTTTCAATTATCTCGTCCTCTCTTTCTTGCCTCCATCATGAAATCTGACTTTTCCTTTCTATCTACAAAATAAAATGTGGTAGGTTATTTAACTCTCTCGAGGTTACGTTCAAATTGGCAAAAGATTTTCGAGACGCAAATTTTGCCCCGTTTGTCTGCAGTCAAATATGTTTTCCGCGAGCAAGATATTAATCTATTCCAAGCACTGCTGAAAACAGTGTCCCTTTGAAAATAAGATGCACAGATCTGATGCGAAATGACAGCCAGCCAACTGGTGGTCAGTACCTCAGAGATTCTGATTCTTTCATAAAAGAATTTGCACGCAAAACCTCTATGCATCATTTCCCGGATCAACTCGTAGTTAGAGAGAGAGAGAGAGAGAGAGAGAGAGAAGAGAGAGAGAGAGAGAGAGAGAGAGAGAGAGAGAGAGAGAGAGAGAGGATAACGATTGTTTAACCAACTGAAAAATTAAACCTTCCACAACCCCCTCCCCCCCCCCCGATCGCTTAAACATCGAAGCATTTGTGTTCGCCTGCGACATAGAAGAGATGGTGCAGCAGTCTAGCTGAGTTGAAATGCAGCGATACTATAGGTAAAATTTTCCTGACTTTCTGCAGAATATGCAACAACAAAAAAGCTTTTCTTGGCAGACAGGAAATGTGTTTACCAACACACTCTCTGGTAAGGTAAATGTTACATGATAGTTAATGATGTAATTTGGACAGCTCAACTGGAACTGGAAGAAAATATGGTATTTCATCTTTTATAAAGTAAAGTGGACGCTCACCGACACTCAGTCGTTCTGTCCTACCTTGGGGCCTACACTGGAGCCCCACCGGTAGCCACACAGCGGATTGTGCTATTATAGGCAGTAGAGCATTGCCGTCAAGGGCAAGGGACAGTGGAATGGCCATTTCAGGCTTATTAGCCCTCATCCGCCAGCTATACTGAACTCAAGGCACTTCACCACCCGAGGCTCGAACCTGCGGCCTGTTGATTAGAAGTCAAACCCACTAACCCGCCATGGGTTCGTTGTCTTGCCAGTTTCGATCTGGAATATTAACAATGGCAGTAGGGCGCTCACGGATCGGTTACAGGACTCACTCGTCCCGTTGTGCCTTGGCGATCACCCTCGAGCCCCGCCAGAAGCATTAGAGCAACTACAGATATAGGCAGAATTATATTAACGACAAAGACAAGGGAGACTGGAATGGCCATTTCTGGATTATTAGCCGTCATCAGCCAGCCATACCCAAACCCAGGCGCTTCGGCGCCCGAGCCTAAAACGCGCGACCTTGTTGGGCAGAAGTCCAACGCTCTACCCACTGCGCCACGAGCTCGTTGTCTTGCCGGTTTCGATCTGGAATATTAACAGTGGGAGATGGGCGCTCACCGATCGATTACGCGACTCGCTCGTCCCGTTGTGCCTTGGGGATCACTCTCGAGCCCCGCCAACAGCCGTAGCGGTTAATGATATAGGCAGCATTACATTGCCAACAAAGACAAGGGAGACTGGAATGGGCATCTACAGCTTATTAGCCATCATACCAAGGACGGAACTCGCAATCTATTGGTAAGAAATCCGACACTTTAGCCCATGGCACCACGAGCTCGTTGTCTTGTCCATTTCAAACGAGAATATTAATAATGGTAGATGGGCATTCACGCAGTGGGTTAGAGCTTCAGACTTCCAATCAACAGGTCACGTGTTCAAGGCTGGGGTGGTGCACCCCCTGGGTATGGCTGGCTGAAATGACCAATCACAAATCACCAATGACCAATCACGTCACCCTCGTCTTTGTCGGTAATATTCTACTGTATATACATAGGAAACCGAAAAAGACACTCTCCGAAACTTCACGGAGTTCGAGTTGAGGATAAGATTAAGGTTAGGGTTAAGGAAAGATGTGAAATTTTCGCAAGGCCTCCGGAATAACGGATCCCTATCGGAATTAGTCTTCGGGCTAGATCCAGGGTTACTTTTAGGAAACTGTAATAACTTTCTTCGTAAAATTTAATGCAAGGCCATCGGTTATATTGGTGTACCTACCTCCGTGTCCAATCATATCCTTTTTCGCCATAAAATAGTTGAAGATCGCAGCTTAGAGCGTCTGCGATGGGACCAGAGGGGATTTAGTAAGCAGTGTGTTGAACTGCGTCTGAGCAAATAAAATCGTCGGATTTTCGAGAACGTTTGCCAGAAAACCCCCTCGAAACTTGCTAAAATGCGCTGGCAAAGATGTGAGCAAACACATTTTGAAAACCGTGGAGTTAACCATCATATTCTACGTACATGTACTGCAGAAATTGTTTCAATTCCTTGAGGCATGTTTATATATAATGTATTTCCATTTTTTTCATATCGATCGAAATGCCAGGTGAAGCTGGGTTCAAGCCGCATTAGGAGTTTAATCCTGTCCAAAATTCATCAAAGACCACTAAGTGCATTGAATAAGTGAATAGGATTTTTGGGAATATGTACATAAGCCTATAAAATTGTTTATTTTTTGATTACGTTTTTTGGAATAAACATTTCGAAAAATATTGCTGTTCATGAAATTCTTTCCAGGTCAGCTCAATGAGCGTTTACATATTATTGGTGTTTCCTGTTCCCTTTGAAAAGTGGAGGCCCACCACAAATGTCATTCGGGAAAGTATAATTCTGCTCAACACAACCTTGGCATCTACCATGTGCCCCCCTGCGGAGAGGAAGCTGGGATGGTGACTGCTCAGTAGACTTGCGAAGCCTCCACCTTACTCTCTCTCTCTCTCTCTCTCTCTCTCTTTCCATCCTCGCCCTTATCTGCCCAGGCTAGGCAAAAAGACCTGAGACTGGATCGGACACACGTGGTTGGCGCGGTATGAGCCAGCACCTAGGCATGTTGCCACACGTTCCCATAGGTATAATTTGTTTACGGTCTGCATCCACAATCAAATCAGCATTTTGGTCCAGTCTGCGCGGCCCGTTGTGTGCGGTGTCAGCATAGCTTATCTGCAGCATGCGTCGAAGATCATGAAACATTTTGTCGATACGTTTCAAGATTGAAAAGAGTACTTGAGGGAGGCTGCTAAATTGACTGGCAGGGCGTACCAATTCTAACTCGATTGCGAATGAATCTATATTCAGTCTTTTCCTAACCTTTCCGTTGAGAAAAACGTACGACTGATTACCGATGTTCGCCGGAAGAGAGGCAGTGTTTAGAGAAGGAGGGAAAAATACTAAAGCACATTTTTGGGTCATTTATTCAATTAAAATAAGATATTTGGAGGAGATAAATAGTCTGAAATTGAGAAATGTTTACGGATGCTCGAAACCAAAGCTGCCTTATCGCTTATTTTTAAGGTTTTCGAACCCCTGTAAGCGCTTACAAACCTCCTTGCATTTTTAGGATATTTCAAATTATGCAAAAAGGCTGCGTATTTAATTTTCAAATTTGCTATAAAATAAGCAGGATATTATTTTTTTTCGAATTCATCTTTCTAAACTGGGATTATATTTACACATGCACTCAAAACGCATGTAACAGTATAAGTTAAGCACATAGAAATTATTACTCGACAGAAGATCTATGGAAAAATTTAATAGGATATTTGATTAAAATCAACTTGAATGTTATAGAAATTGAGTTTGCATTATGTTCTCCATTACCTTATTTTGCAAACCCGAAACATTTTTTATAAGCATACAAAGCACATCAAATACTTTCTGCCAAGTTGTCTTGAGCGTTGACGTATACCTTATAGATAATACAACGCGAATTTTATAAATATGGTCTATAGTTTACATTGCACAGATCTTGATAATTTGGTTTATAGCAAGTGGTCTACTTTGTAAAATATTCATAAATCACAAAATTCCCAATGACTGAGATAATGGCCAAACTTCTTAAGGACAAAACACAAAATAAAAATGAAAAATATTAAGTACAAAATGTTTTTGGGAGGCATGACACGTTACTCAGAAGTAACATTTTTTCGGAAGACAGAAAACCGCGAAAACTTATCAAATGAGCGAAATTAGTTCATAGACGTCCCATCCGAATAAGTGAAACTAACAAATTGACAAGAGCATAAGGAAGTTTTAAAAATAATTTTCGTGTGAAATATCTGTAAAAACCTCCATAATATATAGCGCTGTTTTTCGCATGTTTAATTATTTCTTTTATAAAATTAGAGCATTCTTCCTGGCAGCGGTAGTCTATTGACTTCCAAGTCGTCCCCAAAATGGAGGTGCATTTTTTCAGCAGACATTCTCGAACGATTAAATGTAATTTGTACTACAGATGTGAGTGCTAGTCTTAATTAGCAATGATTTAAAATCCATAGAAGTTTCCCACTATGTTGTGATTTAATCAACTTTCATAGTATTACCGGTGCTTTCGCATGCATTATTACTTCACAGTTATCTTATAGCCACAGTGGTTCTGAAAAACCCTTCCCGACGGACCATGGGTCGACGCCATGCCATATAGTTAAAAGAAATTTAAAAACCCTTAAAAGTTGTTATCATACAGTGAAATCTGGAATGTCTTCTGTGCTCTGAATTCAAAATGGGTCATATTTATGGGCTCTTCTAAACACGTGACCTAATCACTGGAGAAAATGAGCTTCTACACAAAAAGGCTGGGAGAAATAGGCCCCGGGCTGAAAGAAATATATCTTTTCCTAAAAGTGCATTGTTAAACGACTTTTCCGATTAATGCCACGTCTTATCTCTTTTTTTAAAAAAAGCGAGGGAGACTAAGTTGCAATCCTTTGCCATTCATGCCTGAAAACTGAAATTTCTTCTGCTGCAAAAGGATAGCCACTCTGTTCTCCTTGGATTGGAACCACTTTGTTATTCTTACTCAGTTCTGTGCCCAAACCTACAAATAAAAACATATAGCAAAGTGGCCACCTGGACGCTGACGGATACTCAAATCATTTACGGTGACGCCCATTCCGTTTCTAAATTACATGTTGCCAGACGCTTAGTAGTATTCAAATCCTCTTGTCATGTACTCAAAGCTTAAAAGGACAACTTGGCGGAGAGTGTTGTAGTAATTACGCGAGGGTTATTTTTAATTCTTCTGGAAATGACGGGTGTGATACAAAAATAATTTTTGGTTGGTTTAAATACTGATTCTAGGAAATTGTGAAAATAACCAGTGCTTTTACACCTAGCCTCACCTGATGTGTTCAATTTGGCAAAAGTTGTATTTGAAATACTCTTCCCGTTGAGATTAATTTATACTATTAGAACAACGCGTAGAGATGCGCCTATGTGTTTCATGATATTTATTGACACAGGGAAGAGCCGGACTATGTAACTTCTAAAATTCTTTAGAAATAACCTATTCTGAATGAGAAAAAGGCTTTTATGTCAGGTTCCAAGCTAATAAGTATAGGATACAACGATAGAAGTACCCCGGAACAGTCATTTCCCGAGCGTATATCGTGTTCTGTCAGTTTCGTCACCTTTCCGTATTATTAGCAGTTGCCAGCCAGCCATACCCAATTGCAGTTTAGAGAACCTGTTATTGACAGTTAGGTGGTTCAACGCTCCACCATTTACTCTTGAGCCCATTCTCCTTTCAGTTGTGATCGGAACTATTAACCATACTAAAAGGGTGCGCACATATCACGTTATTTGATCCTTATTTGCAAAAATATTTGTCATTATATGATTTTCTGCAAGGCCTCCGGGTGGAACCACAAAGGAAATTAATACAAGCAAGTTCTGGAACCTGAAAATTCGGAGTGTAAAAAAGAAGATTGTCTGTCATTACCATGTTTTGGTCACCAAAATGCATAACATTCTAATTAGCATTTATGTAGAAGGAACAGCTTTTTCTGAAAATAAAACGGACGTCAACATTTTGCTTACAAAGCTTACGTAGACCGAAAGCCTACCTTCAAGTCGGTAAAGCTCGGATTTAGATAAATGCAAGGCAATAGAAAACATACGTTGATGTGCAAGGAATCGCTTGACCATTAAAGGGGATGCTTTGCCAGAAGAAGAATTTTAAATAAAAACCTTGATGTTATCTTCGTTTTGAAGCCATCTGCGTTATGTTCACTTAAATTATACAATATAAATATCCCATACAGTGGCCATATAAATGCTAAAGTATTTCACAAACGGCCAATGCGGTGACTATTTGAAATTTAGATTGGCAAATAGTAAACCGCATTAAAAACATGCTACCACGTACTGAAAATTAAAAATTAAAAAAATTTAAAGGAGCCTTGTCATGGTTACGTGTAAAATATTCGTAAGAGTCATGAAAATATGGAGGTGATAAAATAAAAATTGCCTGTTAGATTTACAGCTGCTTTTCCGAACAGACGTGTATACCGCTGGAAAAATTGCTGCAAATGTAATTTTTAACATTATTTAGAAATAACCTATTCTGAGTTAAAAAACTGCTTTTATCTCAAGTGATACAATGTCAGAGGTGCCACCAACTGTTCGGCTGCCTTTCAGTTATCGTATTCTGTGAGTTTTATTACCTTTCCGACTTATTAGCAATTGCCAGTGAAAAAGGGTCACGAATTTGAGCATACCAGTGGGATAACTTCTTAGAACATGGTTTGCACCGTCCAACTCCTGGTTAATTGAAAAGAGGACAATTTAACCTCAAAAATTTACAAACATAAACTTGAAACACGTCAAAATTGATATTTTTCTGGCTTTATCGATTTTCGAAAGTTATCTGCGTAAATTTATGCGATTTTATACACAGAGACGCATTTATAACGCTTAGAGGCACTTAGTTCTTTAAACGCACCGACTGTGTCCTTCCATTGGCAAATACACCAACATTAACCATAAAAGTCTATCGTCATTTTTGCATATGGCAAGATACATTTTGTTTCTTAAATCATGACGCAAACAGGGTCAACCCATTTTAAGAAATTACAATTTTATGCATTTTTATTCGTTTAACCAGTACAAGCAAATGTCCTTTTTACGTGCAGAATCTGTTTAATAATACTTTCATCACTCAAAGTGTCATACATTTCAGCAAAAATCGTTATGTTATATTAGGACGATTTCCTGTGTTACTCGCTTTTTCCGACTACATTTTCGTCTACAGGTGTATTCTTCAATGACAAGAGAGTAATCTTACCTCCAGAATTATGCCAAACACAACCTGCCGCATTCTTCTTCTCCACGGAAAGCAGATGAAAGAGAATATGAAAACTCGGGCTATTTTTAGAAAATTCAGATTGTTTCTCGAATTTAAAAAGTTGGATTTGCCAATCCATGGTCAGGAAAAGCAGTCATAACACTTTGTTTAAATGTGCCAGAATTTGGCTGTTTTTTTTCGAATACTACAAGAGTACCTGCACTCATGCAGATTAACAAGGGACCAATTAACACTTTGTGCCTATGTTGAGCTTTTTGTGAATAGGGTTCTTTCTACTGATGCGTAAGTTAGAAAGTAAACGGGCAGAAGATAAGCATTACCGGAGGTATCCTATTTATTGGACAGTTAAAATCGTAGAACAGAGTCAAACAATAAACAAAGATGGCGGAAACATCTTCAGTTTAAAGGGAAAAAAAGAGTTTGTTCGTTTGCAACAAAAATATTTTCAGGATTTTTCAGGGAAGAAAGAAGACCAACCAAGGGTTCAAAATATTTCTGTGATCTTGTTCGTAAAAGATAAAATATGTTGAGGTCCGTCAGCGAAACAGCTCATTAAGGAGCTGTTCAAAGATTAGCTCTTCAGAGAAAATTTTGAGATTGCTCCAGAGCCCATTCATCACCTGTGTTCACTATGTAAGTTTATTTCTATCACGCTTATATCTCATGGTAGAATGAATCACGAAATATGCACTAGATGGCCATCTGCGTACGATATGTAGAAAGAAGTCACTACATCAGTAAATGCTTTCAAGAAACATATTATTTGGAAGGCTTTTACAAGCACATGACACAGATCCTATCTCTCTAGCCAGTCAATTGAAACCGCTGAAAACGGCAACCAAAGTCAAGGACACACTGATACTCAACTCCCCCAACCGTATCTATAACCACCACATAATTCTTTTAAAAAATATGTTTTCTTGAAGGTGGTGTACTTCGAGTTGCATCCCCTAATTCGCCTTAAACTTTATGGTCACTGGCCGGCTCGCCAGCAACAGACCCTAAGAAAACCCTTTGGTTTGGCACGTTCCAGTTAACGAACTCAAGTGAAATCCTGGTTGTCTTAGTCAACTTCAGCTGAAACAACGTAAAAACGAAAACATAACAGTAAAGTCTCATGAAACCATTTAAGAATCCATAGCCGAGTTGCAGGCTGTTGGCTGACCTCCATACCTCATGTCAAAATAATTTATGAAGGGTAGTTAATCGAATATTGAACTGCAGGAATATTTTATAATGTTTTGTATTCATATTATTTTGTAAACTCAGCTGTTTGGGTGGGCAGACTTTAAGTGCTTCTATAATTGAAGTATACCACGTGCTATGATTTTTTGGCGTTTACGAGTGACCTCTTTTTAAAAACTTTATTTATTACCCACGAAATATTGCTTCAAATGTTTCTTTTATGTGCACATCTCAGGTAAACGCGTTTATTATTCAGTTCAAGTTTTCGGTTGATATACTTTAGCCGGTATCCGAGTGATAAGAAGTCTTTCGTAAACGTGGGTTAGTCTCAGGTGATGGGCCAAATATGGAACTTTTCATGTTGTCCGATTTCTGCCAATCCGTCATGTTGACAGAGAATTTGCATTTCTGTCACTTCTCTGTGCATTTAAAATGATAGAATGTGGCGTTAAAGTAGGCAACACAAGCGAGCATGACTCCTATATAACAAGAAAAGGGAGTCCTTTCATCCACAGCAAAACCTTATCAATAATTTTCAGGAATTTGAAAAACGCCAGCCAAAATATAAATTTTTTAATTAAATGTTAATAAGAAAAATTTAGGACCATAAATATTAGTGTGCAACATACAATTTAAAAGCACTTTTAAATGAAAAAAACTTATTACAGAATGTCGACTAAAAGCATGTTCATCGATAGTGAGAGTGTATAGTTGGATGAGATTTCAAATCAGACCGAAAGTCATCTGAATAAAAAGGAAGGCTTTCGAGTATCACCCTGCTTAGAAATGTTTGATAATTGCATTTTTAATAAGATTTCATCTTGAACGGTCGACTAAGAACACGTAATACTGGACAATATTCACGGAAATTTCTACCGCACACTGAAATACAGGCAATTCAGTGGCTCCAAAACCACATGTTGGTTTTACTAAAACCAAGTCATTTTAATACGCAGAAAATTTTATTCGGATAATTATATCTGCAATTCTTTTCACATTTATTAGTCTCCGACGGGCTTACCAAACTGTGACTTGTTAAAAAACTTATATCCATCTAATCTACCTATCAGCAAAATCATAAGAAATCTTATTCGCTTAATTTTTTGCATCTCTATCCATAAAAAAACCGAAAAATTACATCGATTTCTCGCATGAATATCTTGAAACAAATGATTTCATTTTTCAGCTAACTTCATGCCAGGCAACTTAATGCTTAGATGATATTTAGTAAACATGTGTGTAATAAATAGATGGGAGGCGTTAATGTGCCTACGCATTTTTATGCTATCAGTTCTTTCCATGGAAAAAACATTATGTTCTTCTAAAATTTGAGTCTATACATTTAACAAAAAATTTGCGTTTTTGACATTTCCGTCTTACCTAAAAGTCGTTCTCACCAACAAACCAGTACTTTTTATACTTATTTTGGTATTTTGAGCTAAATTAAGGTCCTTCATTATCAGTTTGGTCTCCGTATAAATGCATACACATCTTTCTCCGATAGGATATCGATTTTTCCTGAATTTAGGCATATACCGTGGATCAGGTCACTTACTGTACTTTCAGGTTCACACTAGCGGCAATTGTTCATTTGACCTTATGATGATGCATTCATCGCCTCTGACCCGTCTCTGTACCCGTAAACCTCTGACTGGTTTCCCACCAATCATCTTTATGACTGGCACAGACATGCTCTTGCTCAAGGCACTTGAAAACCTACCCCTGTGTCACTGAACGTGAAAAATCCTTGTCCGGCTCTCAACTTGCTCCAACATATCTTTCGTTAAGTCTGTACTGCATATAATACTCTACCTACTAGCGCAAAACTTCCCCTCTCCCTACGCAGGACCCTCTCTGAAGGTCAAAGGAGTCAGACCCGTAAGCTGCCGCAAAATTGGTGACCCCGACGTTATTCGAATACGCTGCCTTCTGAACTCATGCATTTTCCTCGGAACCCAACAGAACCCCCTGGGTTTAATAGAAGTTAACTTCATGTAGGATGGAGCCCGCTGTAACAGAACCAAGACGACCAAAAAGTGGTTGTCAGTGAACCAACACTTCTGATCAGGGGAGTGATTACCCAGATCCGTGGATCACGGCACACGACTTGCTCAAATCCAGCTTTTCAGTAGGCCAAGTCTGACAAGACTATATCTCCGAATTTTTATATCGCGCGGCTCCCCGTCTCCGTGAGTCGTGGCAATATATCGATGACCTACAAAAGACCACAACCTCTGTGTTTCGGTCCAAAACCACATCCATAATCGAAGCTGGATGGAGCCACATAGAGATTACTTGCATCTTACATTTTATGACCAAATTTTCCTTGTAGGCAGTTTAACTTTCTGCCTTAGCATGAAGTCAATGCGTGTACTTTATAGCCACAAGTATGCCGATCTGTTAAACTGGTCTTTAGTAAGCTCACCTTTATTTACCCAGCCTTACGGAAGCGTGAAAAAATTGCACACTAGGTTCCGACAACCTGTCTAATACGCTCCGGGGTGTAGACTGTTCCCTCTTGGAGGGCGAGGGACGGCGTTAATCTGAGCCCGTTCAGACAAGTTTTACATATTCGACTTTTTTTGGAAACATCAGTCTTGAAAGGGTGGCAAGCAGAAAAACTGCTCTTCCTTGCTCTCGGCGCACTTTTTTGCAAGGAGAGGCGAAACAGAACCCTGGATGAGGAAGGCTGCGCAAAACGGGGAGACAGGACGGCCGCGAGAAGGTGGCTGAACAATCGATAGGGCATCAGCGAATCGTCAAAAGATTAAGTACCTAGGCCTTCGGCCTTGACTGTTTTTTTTAAAAGGGAAATCGTTTATTGTTTTTGGGTTGACGGTGGGGGTAGGGTGGGGTGGAGGAGGAGGAGGAGGAGGAGGAGGGGAGGAATGTGGTCTGAAAAACGCAGGTGACGGAAAAATGAGTTCAAGTCGGGCATAGCCTGGAGACGAATACACAATGGCCGCTGTTTTGGCGTGTAAGATGTTACTTGGGGGGTGTCGTCAGAAATTGTGCACCTGACCATTTGCGGTCAATACGCATTCTGCCAGGGGTGAACCGATCCCTTGAACGGACAAGCAGGTTTGCCCTACCGCACTAACGCATAGGTCTCAACCTACCTGAAATGAAGTTATAACAGCAGGATCTCTAAAGCTGCAATTTTCAGCCTTTTCCGATTGAGAAATTTCTCTTTTATGTCTTCTCTGTTAATTTTTACATTTTTGTTGCCTTCACTCACCTTAATCACGACTTTGTCTGTGGTACCTTGCTTACTTTCGTAACAGCAATTTTTTTGAATATTGTGCACACACGAATATCACGCGACAATCATGCTATCCGTTCGAGCTTAGATGTCGCTGATGCCCTCACTGGGCTCTAGTGGTCATTTGATGTGTTAAAGGTTCACCGGCCTGAATTTAAAACTTGCCAATTTTTGTTTTCAGGGAAGGCTCTAATAAAATGGTTCGTGTTCGAGTTATTTTGACCGGGTAAAGGTGGGTTTTCAATTAAGCTATAGCTGATCAAATTTCGATAAAATATATCGAGGGAATTGGACCGCTCAAGGATTGGACGTTTTCCTGTTAATTGTTTGTATTCAGTATGGGCAACGTAGATGTACAAATGTTACCTTTCTGTTTCTATCTGGTTATTTCCATTGTCTCTTAAAAAGATTACTCCTTTTATTATTAGTGGTCTTTTGTACTCCTCGCGCTTTCGTTGATGCTGCTTTGGTTGGTGGTGTTGGTGCTGGTGGTCGTTGTTGTGGTGGTGGTGGTCGAATCGTTATTTCGGCCATAATCGTCTTTAGGAAGGAAAAAATGACGGGCAGACTGGGCGAGAGTGATGTATTTCGGGGAAACCTGGTTTCCACCGAAGCCGGTACTCCAAGCAGCATGGTGATATCTTTTAACAGAACAATTGACCAGGGTAATAGTTTACTCCAGTCACCTCACTTCGATCGGTAACCTGTCGTTCGACTGACACAGGAAATCGCGACGGGGCATCACACAGTTAGCACTTGCACTTGACATCAGATTAATGTTGTTAACCCTAATAAACCGACAGAGATGTTTTGGATCCTAGTGTTACTCATGCAAAACCATCTTTTAAATACCTATGCGACACAAAAGAATCCATTTGAGCTATCCCATAAAGTTCAGGGCTGTGAGCAGTACAAAGTTCCCGAATAGTTACAGAGTAGATGCGCTATCTCATGAAATGTTAGCCGTTATTCTGAAAGGGGGTTTTCGATTCAAGAAGATGGTGGAAACCGGCCCAATTAAAAAGACTGCAAGTGAGGCCAAACTTACGTACAGGACTGTGGTAAAAAGAGTTTTATGGGTAGGACAGAATGAGGAAGCAGAAAACCTTGGGAAAAGCTAACAAAGAAGGTAGGGGTAACTACAAAGCAGTTACCGACTGAGTGGAACTCGTGGGATTTAAGGGAACCGGGAAAAGCTCGGTCTCAAACAGAGCTAAATGGGAACGCAGGTGACCGAAGGACGAAGGTTAAACGCGCGAAAGTGGAATCAGAGACAGGTAATTCAGAGCCAATGTTCTCAGTGAGTCCGGCAATTTAATTTCCACCAAAAAGATTACTTACGTAAGCTTGGAAAAGTAATTATCCTACAGCACAATTTCAGGATATTCTAGTCACTTCAGGATGCAGGCTTTTGTACACTGTAAAAAATCCCAACATACTTAGTGTGATTTTTTCGATTCATTTTCAAGTCCCTTATAATTGAAAAATATGTTTTGTAGATAATATGCACAAAAATGTTTTTTCTTCTACATATTTCTTATTACATGACGTGAAGAAGAAGAAGAAGATGATGATGATGATGATGATGATGATGATAATGATGATGATGATGATGATGATGATAATGATGATGATGATGCTGAGGATGATGATGATGGTGGTGGTGGTGGTGATAATGCCGCCTGCTTATCCACTGGGCTTCGTTCTCATTACTTCAGGACATTTTGCAGCACCCTTAGACACCCCTGGTACATCGAAACCCTCGGCTTCTGCTTCGTAAATGCTCACAACAACATTGTAGAGCATGTATCTGCGATTCAAGAAAAGAGGTCTGTACACGTCACCGGGACGTGCATCCACCTGTGTAATGCGGATTTTTAGCAAGTAAGGACGATCTGTACTGCGATCCCACGCTGAGAACTAATCGAGACAAGTCCAGCCAATGGCTATTCTACAACAGACTGAGCTGATAATGCCGCCTATTAAAGAACAAAGGCGAATATAATTCCCGTTCAAACGATCGAACTCCCTGCTTATCCACTGGGCTTCGTTCTCATTACTTCATGACATTTTGCAGCACCCTTAGACACCCCTGGTACATCTAAGCCCTCGGGTTCTGCTATATATTGCTAAACCGTGAAATATGCGCACACAACGTATCCTATCCGTGTATTTCTTAGCGCTCCTTATCAATGAGCCATATTTGATATCTGCATCCTAAAAGCATAACGAAATGTGTCATTTTCTTCGCAAAATCCCACGAAAAAGTGCAATCTTAGGTCGGATTCAAGATGCCATTTGCCACCACATGAGAACAAATAATAATGAACAACTCAATTTGAATTATATACTTAACGGACATATGAAAATTTCTTTATTACTTCGTTCAGAAATACAATTGCTTTAAAAAGGGTGCATATTCTGCAAATATGCTAAGTTGCTGTAGTTGTGACAAATAAAGTTAAACTGAATTTTCTGTTTAAATCGTAAACATGACATTTTGTGCATATTAAGAGAAATTTCTTTTGCCAAATAGCTATCTTGGTTATTTTGCTATTGAATTGCAATATGTGTCAGATCATTCATGAAATAACGGGACATATATTTTGCTTTTCCAGGTTTTAAACCAATTGGCCCTATATTTAGTTTCTGCTCAATGTGTTTAGCAGAACCTTTATACTAAGATATTTCTTAAAAGTATTTGCAGAAGTAGTGAGTTTAGGATATTCTGTCTAACGGAGATGGTCGTTGGAGTCCTAATTTGTAGAATTACCCCAACATTCAAAGTTATTGCCAGGAAAAATGAACGTCCACATCAAAGGTCGACAATTAGTATGCCTGTGATCCATTAAAATGTTTCTATACTAAGGTACCACATTCAAAAATGCTTTAATGAGATAGTAATCTGACAAATATGACCGTTTTTGATTTCCCTGAAAAAAGTGAAACACTTTTTGCTGAAAATGCAGAAGATACCCATCAATTAAAAAATGCCTTATAATAAGTTACCGTTTAAAATTGTGGTAATTAGATAATTCGCCGACGAAAATATGCGGAATTTGCCATTTCAAGGTGAAAATGTGAGCGTTTTATCGTTTTTTGACTTACCTGAACATAAGTAATAAATTTTCCGCTGAAAATGGAAAGAACGCATTTTCACTATATTGGTTGAATTAAATGCCTCGTTCTGAAATTGCAAGTGCACAAAAGAGTGGCTGAATATATACTAATATTCGGCAAAAAAGGCTTGTCATCTACCCATTGTGGTTATCTTACTGTTTTTTATAAAAAGCCGCACATAACAATAGGTTTTGTTCTGTGATATTAAACACCATAGGAAATTTCTTGGATATCCGACAACCTCTGCTTACGCCTGAATCCTGCCTGTTTATCTTTAAAAAACAGGATTGAAAATGCAGTTTTCTTGAATAAAAGTTTTTAAGTCTGAAATGCACTCAGAAAAATAAAAAAAACACAAAATGTACTCTAAACTACTCGCTACAATTTCTCTCATCAACTGCACTGAAAATCCACAGGAAAAATGAACACTTTATACGTTTTCATCTTTTGCATAGCTTGGTTTTTGCAAGAGACCGAAAATGAGCTTATTTAAAAGCCGGCATCCAGAAGTGACTGAATTATCTTTCAACGAAGCTGCACGATAATTACTTGTATAATATTACTTTAGTAATCTTTTTCCGTAGAGAACACCTTTCAGGATTTCGGTTAACGCTTCCTGTAATAGCATATCTACTGTAGCCGGGGATGCGGTGTGGATCGACCGTACAAAACATGATACAACGTCTATTTGTGTGTTTCGGGAAAATACATTAACTTTTGAAGTTCATGTATTATTCAAGTCCGGAAAATAAGATAGTACGGGGTGTAACCAACACAATCTTACATCTAAAACCTAGACCAGTAGTGTTTGGTGTCACCATTTACGCTACCGGAAACTTTATTAAGTTTTACACGAGAAGTAGCTCATTATGTTTGACGTGTGGATGCAGCTAACTCCACTACCACGTAAAAAATCATTCTGAGCAAATTGTCTGGTAACCATATCAGAAGATTTAATGTTGCGACCGTTGGTCTTTAACGAATATGTCAGTAGATTGGACAGAACTATATCAGAACTACTATCCAGGAAGCACAGGTTACCTTTCTATAAATTCTCACCAGACTAGTATATGTATCTGATAACCCGTTTACTTACCCACTGAAGTGATGGGAATGTTTATAGAAACGAAACGCGTGCCCGTCAAATAGTATTTTGAGTCCTCCTATATGAATATATTCCTTAACGAAAACTCACTCGTTCCTCTATTGAAGCTTACGCATCTTTGGTGGTATGTTTGCTGATGCTCGAGTTGGGGTGATTAATTTTTTAACTTAACAACACTCAGTCCTTTTTCAAACCGTTTCGCGCACGATAGGTGTTTGTCCCGCTAAAGCGCTAACCGAGACGAATTGCAGGGATTAATAGTGCGGAATGCTATCTTGGGTTAATTAAAAAAACGCCAGCACATTAATTTTCTGCTGTGAATACTTCATTCCGCCTCACCCAATTAATTTGGTTGGGGAATAGTTTCTGCGTGAAGCTTTTTGCCTAATTCCATCCCACTTCCCAGACAACAAATATACCCGCACTTACTCGCATTACACTGGCTTTAGAGAAAAATTGCGCTTCACCTAATTTTAATATTTGAGTGTAGAACCTATCGGACAGGAGAATATTTCAGCCTATGTAAGCGCTTTTTAAACGATACTTCATTTTTTTGCGCGATTCAACTCCCACCTAATGTTGCCAAATCTGTAATTTAGCTTGTTTACTTCGCAGATTACGTTAATAAACCTTCCCATCTCTTGTGAACGTTTCCTACTTTCCCAGAGTCAGTTATTTTTTAATTAGGGTTTTTTCTCTCTGCGGTGACAAGTAATGAGGAGAGCTAGGAATTCACTTCTTCGGTTTTTTTCTAAATGTGCGCAAATAGATGGATAAGAGGACTCTCAATCAAGGCGAAGACGTTACGAAATATAAAGTTGCATGGATTACATTCCGAGTTCTGCAACATTACACGTTGCACACCCAATAATTTCTGTTTAAAAGGCAGATGCTTTCAAACCTTTTACGCATAATACAATTTTGACGCGCGTGCTGGTAGTTTTGTTGTAAAAACCTACCACAAACGAACGCTGGTATGGTAATCCCGTGTGAAACGCAGAGTGTCGATACTAGGGAAGAATGTTCCTTTGAAAAGCATAGGTTTTTACTTCATCGGCAGCCATCAGACAAAGTTGCCGGAAGACGTTCATGTGCTCAGAGACTGGGATGCAATTCAGGTGTTTTACGATAGATATTCCTTTTGAAAGACTTAACTCATTTCAAGGTTTGCGGGCTTTTAATCTGTTTATCGCACATTCCACACACAGTAGAGAACCTAACTGATGAAAAAGGCCGACATTTACAAAAGATTAATAATACCTCGCAAACCGGCATCAACATACGAACCAAAGAGTTGAAATATTAATGAACGACCTTAAGCGAACTTGAAATCTAAAGAAATGTAAAAATTTATATTATTTCAATGAGAAATGCTAACTTTTTGAAAAATTTGCAAATTCTGAAAAAAAAATAAAAAAATCCCTGTAAATGTGACGAATACATTTAAATAAAACTGTCAGGTGAAAGCGTAAGCACACAATTTTGTGTATCTTAGGAGGAAATAATATATTTCAGAAAAAATTACCAAATTAGTGAGCTTTTGCATATTCCTCTTAATAGAGATGGCTGTTTGCGTCATATTTGTAGATTCACCCAAACATGAAAACTCATTGCCAAATAAATGAACGTCCACAACAAAATTCAACAATTAATATGCCCAAGATCAATTAAACACGTTAAAAGGTGCGTTGATTAGATACTTTGCTGCCGAATATCTGTGAACTTTACCTTTTCTAAGTTTAAGTCATGGTGAAAATCTGGAAGTTTTATCGGTTAAGTGCCTTCTCTAAACTACCTGATACATTTTCCACCGAAAATAAAAGAACGCACTTTTTGCTTTCTGTTGGAGCGTTTTCGCTACTTTTGTTTACTTTTGATTGCAAATGCACAACGGTGTGGTTGTATAAATAGCAAAATATTGCGGAGACTGCTAGTGATATACTCTTTCCGTTTCTAAATTACACTTTAGCGGAAACTGCACCATCAAAATAACTTTTAAAACGTGCTTCAAATTCAACATCGCTTTTATGGGTGTCCACCTTTACAGTATCATATTCGTCTTTTGTTTACGGTCCCAAGTCGTAGTGTAGTAAAATAAAATATAGTCAAACAAGTTTATTACTGCTTTTTGCAACAAAAGCTTCAGAAATTTGCAAAAAAATAATTCATCAAGCTGAAATCATTTCTTATTTGTGGAAACATGCTATCCATCACACTTATCTTCCTATGATTTTCATTGAATTAAGATCAGAGTTTTCGGTTCCAGAAGAGGTTTAATTGAAACCTATAATGCCTAAATAATATTTTATAGCTCAACGCATGAAAACAGTAGGTATTTCCTGTGATATTAAAGATCATAGGACATACCTTCGATATCCAGCAACCTCCGATTTCGTCTTGTTCTTTCAATTTCAATAGAACCTTTTCAGGTAAGGTAAAAATCGGTCAAACATCCCCATTTCAACTCGAGTTAACCCTGGTGAAAGGTAAAGTATGCAGATATTCAAGAGCTAAATATTTAAATAAAACTCTTTGGAAAGAGTTTGCTTATTACGCAACTTTTTAATTGATCTTTGCCAACTTTTGTTGCGGACATTCTTCGTTCTCGTGCGTTTTAATATCATAACCAAAAGCAAATATTCAGTCATGCGGGCTGGTGTTCTGGAAACATTTTAGATGGGCTTTAGTCCCCACGATCAATATTTTTTATCGGTAAGTTATTGCAAATATGACGTATCTGACAACTTGCAGAGCAATTTCAGCTCAAATATAAAGAATATTAAGGTTTTACCCATATAATATATATAAGAAAATACGAAATTCTTTGGGAAACTAGAAACTTTAATGCATAAATTTTCGAGGCTGGTTCCCAAGCTCATCTTCAGACTACGGGTAGTGTACAGGAACAATTATGTATATATATCAAAGAAGTTATACCGTACTTCCGACATAGGTACTAGCTAAAAGCCCAGACACGTGTTTTGCCGATGTTTCTGCTGCTGCGTGACACAGCAACGAGGGGTTCGGCTCCTCAGTGGGTCCCCAGCGTTATCTATGCGGTTTCTGGTATATGGACTCCAGAGAATAATCGGGGAAATAATTTCTGAAATTATTAAGTGCAGGACATGGAGTCAGGTGATTCGGCCATGTTTTTTTAGGGTCAGAACCGAAATTTCAATGAACATTTTGATCGAAACAATCAACCACAGTGGAATAACCACGTAATGCCCATTCTAAAAACAAGTACTACTACAAAAAGTATGAATCTTATATGGCAAAGACGTTATACCGTACTTCCGACATCGGTACTAGCTAAAAGCCCAGAGAACGTTGGGGGACCCACTGAGGAGCCGAACCCCTCGTTGCTGAGTCACGCAGCAACAGAAACATCGGCAAAACACGTGTCTGGGCTTTTAGCTAGTACCTATGTCGGAAGTACGGTATAATGTCTTTGCCATATAAGATTCATACTACTTGTTTGTAGAATGGGCATCACGTGGTTATTCCACAGGGGTTGATTGTCTTCGACCCAAATGTTCATTAAAATTTCGGGTCTGGCCCTAAAAAGTCATGTCCTAATCACCTGACTCAATGTCCTGCACTTAATGATTTCAGAACTTATTTCCCCGATATATATATATATATATATATATATATATATATATATATATAACTGTGTGCTCTCGAAAACGAAGCAATTTATCGATAACTCAATCTGCCACCAGTTTACTAGAATCTGTGTGAACTTATAAATGAAATGAAATAATAAGTGGCGGAGAGGAGTCAGATATTTCACGAGTAACACAGTTCTACACTCTTCTCCTTGATTTGCAAACACGACAATTTGAAGCATTGCGTGAATAAATAGTTGGTCATAGAGTTAAAATTATTTTTTTAAATATATTATGTCAAATTAGTATAATTAAGTCCAATACTAAATTACTTCTCTTTGATCAATGTCCCCTTCGCACTACGTACTACCACAACCAGTTTACACCAATTGTTGAATTCAAAAATAGGACAACCAGCGTGTTTTAGTAACCTCAGTGCAGTGTGCTAATCAGTCAGGAGAAGGCATTATTGCCAGAAGGTAGGGGTGGGTAAGTGCAGAAACAAAAGCCTGATTTATAAACAGCAGAGGCAAAAATACCTTCAGTGGCACGTTCGTAAAAGTCCAATGGGCATGTCAGCTCCTCTCCGCATAAAAGCGCAGAACTGAGTGGGTTGGGGGCTGACGAAAATGCCCATTGCAGAAAAGAGGGATTCAAAACGGGCAATTGGCCAAAACATCTTCTCTCCATGGCTCACGCAGCCAACACAATTTACAGGGAGCGTGCCTTCTGTTCTGGCACAGGGCGATTCGGGATTCTAATGAGGCTGGCAGTAGGGTAGTGCCATTTCATTGCAACTGGACAACATTAATGCAAGCTGTCTGCAAAAGTCACATTGAAAAATCATACCGTACTCTATCAGACATGATTTTGTGGGAAACACAGGACTTTTGTCGGAAACGAATGATTGAAATGTTGGACATCCAGAAAGCCTTCCTTACGGGTAGGTTGACAATAAAAGTGCACTTTATAAGACTTGACTCCATTTGCAACCCAACAGGTTTTTCGCAGTGTAAAATATTTCTCAAAGCATTACCCTATGAAAATGAGTGCGTGTCCATTAGCTCCCACGATTATACTGATATATCATCCGAAACTACTCACTCATGCTTTATTACCTCGCCTGTGCAATTGGGCATGGAATTGCTGCAACATTCTGCAACAGTATGTAATTACTTAAGTGCATTTTTACTGGCAATTCTTACCATTTGCGCGTCGAATGTTCATCACTTCCCAATTATTTTTAATAATTATTGCATCACGTGCAGTCATCTCGAAAAAAAACGTTGCACGGTTTTTTGGTATTTTGTTTAGTAAATTTTGCACAAAGCGCTGCTTAAGATCTTTTCGCGTGTTTTCCTAGAAGCAAGCCATCTTCCATGAGGTAACGATACACAAAACCTAGAAAGCAAGACTCGGAACGATATCCTTTCTAGTATATGCTTGATTTTAACTGATCAGTCTGTAAGCCACCGGGTCCGATCTTACTAATACATTGAATAATCGTCTAGTTTTACAATCTGCGCCCACCGTATACTCACCCGCGTTCTCACATTACCCACCAATCATGATCGGGGATCTGTTTATCGCTTACTCCTCAACCGCAGTGACCCTAAGACCTACCACCGTTTATCCCTACCAATATTTATTTCAATTAACTGTCTCAGTTCTCGCTAAAAAAATCGTCCTGGGCTCAAACTGTTCTGGTCTATATAAAAGCCCGTTTTGCTGATGACACGCAAAAAAGTGTTTAACGACCTATTCTTTTGCTTAGCTAGATTTAGACTTGTAAGGGTATGCGTATCGATTTAGCGCCGGCGTACAGAGCCCTGCGCAATCACCTCCAGACTTGCGTCAGTGATCATTGGTTAGTAAGTACCCCCTATAAGTGTCGTTTTTTGTTGCTGCTGCTATCTCTGACGATGGACGCCCGCATGAGTTTGAAAGCTCCAACAGAGCTCACCTATTTGCGTACTCCGTTAGGTTTTCTTATCTTTGATCAAGTTTATAATACGTTGAGCGTATATAAGGTGTTCTTTTCAAATGCAGTTCCTCATTTTGTGCTGTTAAGTTTCCATAGGGGCGTTGCAGTTGTTTCTAAGGGATTCACGGTTTGTTTAGATTTTCAGTGGGCAAGGACATTGCATAGGGCCTACTTGAGTTTCTATTGTAGCGTAAGTTTGAGTATGTGAGGATTAGAGGCAATGAGCTGGTATATTCTTCCATTAAAGTTTAATGAGCAAACGTACGAAGCCTGAAAGCACCATGGAATAGCAAATATTCCACTGGGGGGGAATGATTAGCGGAAGATGGGAGATGCAAATTTCAATCCACCCCGCTCTGAGTTACGTTGAGGAAATGTGTCCCTTTATTCTCTCGGAGCACCGTGTTAATGATCGGCTGGTTTCTTGTCCAAAAAAGGCCTTCAGATGACGTTTTTTCTTCTGGGATATGGTGTTGAAATGTGGCCTGTCGAACTACCCTACGTTACTATATTAAATATTACACCATATTTAACGACTACTTCTACTGAAGCTCATATTTCAAATCATTTTCACTCGCTTTCTAACCCATGACACATTTTGACCTACATTAGATTGCTTTACTCATAAAATCTCATGGTTTTCACAAGAAAGGGCCTCTTACGCGAAATCAGTCCATGCTGCGTCTCCCAAACACGTAAAGAAACGACCGTTCTTAAAAAGAAGGCATTGATTGTTTTGTAAATTAATATTTAGTAACATTAAAATAATTAATTTTCACTAAAAACCTGAATTTAAGATAAGAGCTATATTACAAATCAACAAAATAAGGCTAAATATAAGTGTTCATAAGGAGGGAGGGGTGCATAAAAACGGGAAAATAATGTAAATTAGAAACAAACGTACAAGATCAGTACTTTGTAAACTGTCCTTTTGCATTTATAACAGCACAAAGTCTGTCTGACATGGAGGTAGCCAGGTTGTCTATAGTCGTTTTTTCAATGTGAGCATGAAGCACAAAATCAAGTTTTTCTTCCGTGTAAATACCTTTCTTTGCCTTATACCAGTTTTTTTGATAATTGCAAAAAGGTTTTCGATTGGATTCAAGTCCGTAAAATAATTGTGTCCATTCTGCGTCGACGTATTTCGTTATAGCTGAAGGCATCCTTTATAATGTTGTGGAACTCCTTGCTATTAATAGTCTCCATTGTCGACCGCCAGATCGGACGTTCACCAAATTTGATGGCCATCCAAACCATCAGATGTCGGCAGTTCTTAAACGATTCTGTTGATTTAGTGTGTTCTCGGGGGAAGTTTTTCCCACATATGACCATCTGGGTCGACTTCGCCGGCTTATCTAAAAATAGGACCTCATCACAGAAGTAAACGCTCTTCCGGAATGAGGGCCTGTAATCAATGTACTTCTTAGCAAATAAAAAACGTTCTCTAACATGTTTCCTACTTAAAAACGGCTTGATTGCGGCATTTGCCTGGTGCAGTTCACATTCCTGCATTCTTTTCCTGATTATGGTCATCGGCAGATGTTCCCTGTGAATGGTCTCAATGGCATATAATGATACTTTTTTATTGTACAACGAATAAATTCATCGTCGTGCTTACTTGTGGACCGTTTTGGTCCACCCTGCTTTCTTCTAGGCATGGTTCGATCATTAAGAATGCGCCACAGGGTTACCTTACTGATATCAAAAATAATAGCCAACGACTCAAGCGGCACTCCTTCTACTGCAAGTTTCCGTATTCTTTCATAGTCAACTGCAGATAGATATTGTTTTGATATCTTTCTTCTACGGCGTGACAGAGAAAAATGCCGGCATGTCGCGGCTTTTCGTATATATGCTGGTTTACAGTTCCAATTATCGGTGTGATAAAACAAATACACTCACACAACTTTATTATTGCATTTTTTGGCACAAGACGTCACAAACTTTCAACACTGAATTTTAAAACTAAATCCATCCTTGTTTACCTGAAAACAACGTGATTTCTCACAACTTCATTGACCTGGCTTTCGTGATCATGAACTCCAATTTTCCATTTCCTCAAAGGATATATTTTGAATTTTCCTAGCTTATATTAATATTCCTTTATAGTACAACGCACACAAACAAGAAGGTTTGGTCCAGAAAGTGCATTAACGTTGGAAAATCCCTGGAAATCAAAAAACGTTAGATTTTGCCCTGTTTTGCTCAGTTTTGCCTCCAACAAATAGAACTGAACTGAACTCTTTTTCATTAAATAGCTTTTTGTGCCTTAGATCAGTACAACAACCATTGTTCTGTTTTTTAAAAAAATTTGTATTCAATTTTGCGCAAACCGCTGCTTAAAGCCTTTTAACATGTTTTCATTGAAGCAAGCTATCTTCCATGAGGTTACGATAGCCACAAACTGGAACAGAAAACTCAGACTGATATAATAATTAGGGCATGATTGATTTCAACTGATCAGTATGTTAGCCCCTGGGTCCTCTCTCTCTCTCTCTCTCTCTCTCTCTCTCTCTCTCTCTCTCTCTCTCTCTCTCTCTCTCTCTCTCTCTCTCTCTTTTTCTCTCACACAATGGAGAATCGTCAAGTTTTACAGGCTGTGCTCACCGTATACCCACTCGCGTTCTCACAGTATCCACCTATAAGTGCTTATCCGGAGCAGTATTTATTTCAGTTAAATGTCTCAGTTCTTGATTAAAAATGCTGTCATGCACTCACAGTGTTCCGCTTTACATAAACGTCCTGGTGTACTGCGCCCACCCTATACTCACCCGCATTCTCACATTAACCATCGATCATGATCGCGGATGCGGTTCTATCTTACACCTCAACCGCAGTGACCCTAAAACCTACCACCGTTTATCCCTTCCAATATTTATTTCCATTAAATGTCTCACTTCTCGCTAAAAAAATCGTCCTGGGCTCACACCGTTCCGATCTATTTAAAAGCCCCGTTTTGCTGATGAAACGCAAAAAGTGTTTTACTTCATTAGATTTAGACTAGTAAGGGCATGCGTAGCGATTTAGTGACGGCGTACAGAGCCCTGCGCAATCACCTCCAGGCTTGCGTCAGTGATCATTGGTTAGTTTGCACCCCCTGTAGAATATATCTGGCAGCCAATCGCAACTCGTTCGGTTATTTCTACTAGAGTTCTGGTTTAACCTAGCCGCGTTATAGCCTGTCTAGATTAAATCACCTGAGTTGGTTTACTTCATGCCCGTCCGTAAGTCGGAGTGGTATAAATAAGCCGATTTGGACGGAAACACGGCTCAATAACGTGGAATGATTTGTAAAGTTTAAATAATGCGTTTACACCCAAATGCCTTGAGGCGTACAGTAATAAAGGTAGTGTCAGATTACGCGGGAAGAAGATGAAAGATTAAAACAAATAACCAGAAGATTGAGAGACAACAGAAGGAGGTAGTTTTCCGAGACAAACGGTAAACAGTAAAGTAAGCGGTAAAAAGTGTCGATATAGATATAAAATGTCAGTTGCAGGGGTACACTGTTAAGTCCGGGAGTGTCAACGGTGGGACAAAGGCATAAAATTCTAATGTTACAGGAGGGCAACATACGTGGGAACGTACACTTCCCTCAGGGTTTGCGGTTTATTTTGGAGTGGATATCATCCATTGTTAGGTTCGTGGTTCTCCTACAGACGTATACTGCGCACGTCTCTCACCAATCTCTCTTGCTGCATTCTCAGTACAACATCTCTCACCTTACTGTCGTTTAATTCAAGCAGCTCTTCCACGACAGCTTTCTTCCAGTGTTCTCGTGGTGCCACTTTGTCAACTACAAGGACCAAATCTCCAATATGGAGTTGTGGGGCCTCACCAAGCCACCATTGTCTGGCCTGCAACGATGATAGGTAGGCATTTATCCATCTTTTCCAGAATATGCACGCAAGATGTTGTGCCTGGCGCCACCTCCGGTTAAGTCTACAGGGACTGCATTCTTCAGCAGACGACGAAAGGTTCCGAGCGCTCAGCAAAAAAAATTGATCAGCGCTACTTTGATCTGACACGTCGATGCCGTTTGTCACCTGCGTTCCAGTGACAGCTAGTCAAAGCACCGAGACAAAAATCGATAATATTGATGAAATTGCAACAACGGACGACTCGTACACGGGCCAACGAGCAACATGTTGAAGGAGGCATGATCAGTGGAACAAGAACTTTAATTTTCTGACTTTTTGGATTCTCTCTCGAACACAGCCTCGGAGACAGTTGCAGAAAAGGGTAATTAATTGGGGGTACAAATAGCGTAGTATTCATAGGGCGTGGTTACCAGGTGACCACACGCCTACCATATGCGACAGTCCAGATGTTCCTCGCTGGTGGTCGTAGTTGATGCGATGATTGCTTGGCGACCCATACCTGGGTCGTCTGGCTAATAAAGTTGCTCAAGTGATCGTGTCTCCTTCGTCACGATTACTTCCTAGAACTCGCCTCTTCGCATTATGTACAAACCGCAGCGATGGTAACATATTGGTAGTAAAAAAATAGAAATGTATGCATCCATAATAAGAAGGGGGTTTTGGAAGATTTGAATAATTCGTTTGACCCACTTGTGAAAAACTTGGTGGCCTCGGTGGGGTTTGAACCCACGCCAGCAAAGGTAATGCCTTAGTACAGCCGACACTCTAGCCACCTGAGCTACGAGGCCCAACCGGGAGCCGTGAGTTTAATTACACTTGGGTCAAGTTACCCACCCAGCCATAATCATTGTTCAAATGAACTGAATTTTAGCAATGTAATAGATCTATTACATACCTACCCATCCACGTCTATCTAACACTAATTTTAACCTTATCCATTGTGTTCGTTAGGTTCAGGATTCGTGCGGGTTTAGAGGGCCGCACAAACATTCCTTGTTATATCAATTGTTTTGCCAGTACTTTTGGACCAAATTAAAGGCAAAAGGTTTTCAGCATAACAAACGGTACCCAGAACAGTATATGCTGTGGAATGCCGGTTCATTCCGAATTCGAGGGTGTTGTGAACATGACATGTTTGAGCACGCTTTCAAAAAGAAAGGAAAACTTCAGTGTTTTGGAAATAATAAAGTCTAAATTTTGAATAACCAAAGTTCAGGAGGCGCACACTTAGCTTTTATTGTTTGGAACACAGGGTCGCGGACGCTGATAGTACATATTCCCGATTTTCGTCTCTTTAGGCCGATGTCAGTTAGATTTTTAAGGGTCCGACACATGGTGTTGTTTCTAAATCAATTTTCATTGTAGGCGTTCATTGGCAAGGATAGAACGTGAAGCTAAAGAAAGCGAGAGCGCAAACAGCGTTCTATTACATCCAATTTGCACCCATCAATGCCTCAGAGAACAGATCGTTGTCTTGGCTGCGTGCCATAATGCCGACTCGCAGGGGGGTGAAATGAATGCCTACGCCTTTCTATACAGCCTAATGTCGTAACGAATTTCTAAGTCCCATTACAAATCTCGATGTCAAAGGCCCCACTTAAATCAGTGGAGTTGCTATGGAAGTAAGTCCTAATTGTACAACATTTGTCGTACAGGTACCTGGTTGCAAAAAACGTTCACGATTCCACAATGTTTCTGGAATCCTTACTTAATTACTGACTTACTAACTTGGTACGGCTGCACTCCTGTCTGATGTGATGGGCTGCACCTCTCTGCGCCTGACCATCTGAGGCAGCGGAGCTAGACAGCTCAACGTACATTTTTGCCAGACAGGGAAACAGAATACCGAAGGTTTAAAAACCATTGCAATGCCTTGCCTAACTGATAAGAGTGAGGTTTTGAGCTGACCCCTCTTTTACCCGTCCACTTGCTTTAAGGTGCGGAATCAATACCAGGAACATGACAGTTCGACCGTCGATTTTGACGAGGTCCACCGTATGCACCATGGAAGGGTGGTGCAGGACGGTGACTTGCGCGTGAATAAGTGTTAAGTGATAGTAGCCTTGCGCTGCAGCTACCGCACTCTCTCCTCCTCCCCCACCTGAGCCCGGTGTCACGACAGAGTCAAGAAGACCGGAGATGGGAGAGGGCGCGGGTGGTTGGCGCGGCCGGAGCCGCCCATGGGTGTACCACCACACCTGGTTCAGATCCCATGGAGTAAGACTGCCATAAAGGCAATATTAAGAAGGAGCCATTGAAGCCTGACTCTCAGTCCGCCATTCAGCCACTTCACACCAAACACACACTGGGCTGACCACGCGGTCCGAGTTATCCCGTCAGTTGGCGACCTTCCAAGCCATGGTTTTAAGCGCACCGTGATAGTTTTAAGCGCGTCACATTGTTTATAGTGAGGAACATGCGCTGAGCTGTCGACCTCACTCTCTCCCCCACCCCCACAGTCAAACCGCTGTCCGAGCCGGTCAGTTGTCTGATGTGGGAGTGGGCGCATTGGCTGATGGGTCAGCGTACACGTCTTCACGCGCCACAGCACGACCTGGCCCCTATAACGCACACACCAGGATTTACTTACTCAGAGGATATGGAGGAGCCATCGCCGTCTGACTCCCAGTCCACTGGTCAGCCACTCGACACACACAACACATACACTGGGTCGATGGCGTGGTCTGGTGTAAGCGTCAGATTGGCAGTCTTCCAAGCCAAGGTTTCTAGGAATCCGTGATTTTATCAGGTACATTATGATGATGGTGAGAGTGTTGTCTATGTATTAGTGTAGATGGTGTGTGCTGATGTGGCTAGGCCTCCGGTGGTTTACTGCAGGTTATAGTGGATGCGCATGTGTCCTAGTAGGCCCATGCCGTGGGTAAATGTGCGGGAGCAGTGAGGGCAGTGGATACGGGCGCGGCGACTGTATGTCGGAGCCCCAGACACTGGTTCACCAGCCTCCGTGCGATGGAATCGCAGGGCCTGGGCATTGACGGTGTTGGTCCGGGGTGCTGGTGACGTTCGTGCCGCTCTTTTGGCCTTGGTGGCGGCGACCGGTTTGCATCATAGATTGTTGAACCAGTTTTCACGGATCTTCTCCATGCCATTCTATCCTAGGCGAGGTCCTTTCAGGTCACCGGGTTGATTTGCAGTTGCTTCAGCGATTTCTTCAAAGTGTCCTTGTAGCGTCATTTTTGACCTCCCTGTCGGCGAGCACCCGTAGCGACATCTCCGTAGAAAAGTCGTTTGGGTAGACGCTCGTCGTCCATTCTTACCAGGTAGCCGCTCCATCGCAGTTGCACTCGCCTCAGCATGGCGTGGATGCTGAGGATTCCAGTCCGCTCCAGGACCTTCGTGTCCAGGATCCTCTCTTGCCATCTCAGCTTCAGTATTCTGCGGAGGCAGCTGAGATGGAAGTGATTCAGCTTCCTGTTTTGGTTTCGAGTAAACGGTCAAAGTCTCCACTCCGTAAAGGAGTGTCGAAAAGACGATGGCCTTATACATCTTCAGTTTGGTGCTCAGGTGAATACCGTGGCGATTCTACACGGAGGCCTGCCACCGGCCGTAGGCCTGACTGGCTTTCGAGATCCAGTGGGCAACCTCGTCATCGATTCTCATGTTGCGTGACAGCGTGCTTCCTAGATAAGCGAAGGTTTCCACATTTTTGAGTTGAGCACCGTTGACATTGATTCGAGGAGCATTGTATTCCGCCTGCTCTAGGTGACCGGTAAGACGATTGAGAAGGATACTGGCGAACTGATCTCCCCGAAGAGGCAGGCGGAGGCTCATCAGGCGATCATTGATACCCTGCGGCAGACAGGGCAGACGTCCCACGATATCGTTCCGGATGGCAAAGGCAACACCAGCGTCGCGTCGCTCTGCCTTTGGCCGGCCGCTCCAGAAGATGGTGTAGCCGGCACCCACCTCCTCCAGCTGACCCTACTCAAAAAGTCGGGTCTCGCTGAGAGCAGGAATAGCCACCTTGTAGCGCGCCAGTTCCCGAGCGACTAGCGCCATCCTCCGTTCCGGCCGGTTGCTCTTAGAATTGTCTTAAAGGGAACAAACATTCCAGGCTGCTAGTGTGAGTGGACTCACCTGAGCAGCCTAGAGGGTATGGCGAAGGGGATTGGGACGGGGGGTACTGTTGTTTGTTTGATTTTTACGACTGCGTTTTTTGCGATCTGCGAGCCGCGGCCGTCTGCAGAAGACGCGATAACCAACATTTGTTAAGGCACCTTTTCTAACCCCTTCTTCCGCGAGGAGGCAAGCAGTGCTGTCCCTAAACAGGACTGATCGGACATCCCAGACGGCTGCGATTGCTCGGCTCAGTGTTGCTTACTCGCTATGGTTTACGAGTACATAATGACGCAGGACGTTCTACGCTGCACGTAGGTCATTATGACGGTTAGTGGAGATGACATCTGAACACCACGCGTCAAGCAACTGTACTTATATCTTTGAAAGGACTTGGCTGACGACGTGCTCATACAAGCGGGTATTCAATTTTTGCAGTTCCCATCATTGGACATACTTTGCAAAATCAGCCCACACTACGTCCCCCAAACTTTCACAACAGTAAAGAAGTGACTGTTATCAAAAATGAAGGTATTTTGTGGTTTAAAAATTAATATTACGTTTTTTAGAAATACGAATTTTTTTATAATAGCGGCAAATTCCAAAAACGTGAAAAATTGGGTTGGCTAATTAAAATGAATTTTTAAATGTACAGAATGTTTGCCCATGTAAACAAACGAGTAAATAAAACAAAACAAGTAAAATTAATTTTGAAAATAGTCCTTTAGTGTATATTCCACAGAAGTTGTCTTCCAGATTAAGGACAATGGAAAGTACGGCCGTTATCAAACAGCCTAAATCTCGAGTATGTATTCCAAGATGGTTTCACGAGGAATGGCGGTTTATTCTTCCGTTTATACATGGTTTAAGATGTGTTTGACTAAGGCAAACAGATTTTCGCTTGATCGCGCCGGCAGAAACATCTCGGGAATAAAATATTTCAAAAGCTGTCATGCTGACAGCTCGGTCAGTGAAAAATAAATTTAAATAGAATAGTCAGATGAGTATGATTTCTGTCTTTTGACAATAAATGTAGATTCTGTTGTATGTGCTTATCAAAACCTTCAAAATAAGATATTTCTTAAAGGCATCTACCGAACTAGTGAGTTATGAAACAGTCTTTCTAATGCATATGACCGTTTTTGTCATATTTATAGACTCACACAAACACGAAGACTCGTTGCCGAGAAGAATAAACACCCACAACATAATTAGGCAAATATTATGCCTAAAATTGATTTGAGCAACTCTTATAATAAGTTGACCTCTATAATAAACACTTAACTTAGATATTTTGTTGTGGAAGGTCTGCTTACTTAGCCTTGTTTGAAGATCAAGTCAAGGAAAAAATGGGGACGTTCGATTGGATTTGCGACTTCGCTGAAAATAAGGGATACAATGTCTATTGAAAATGAAAGAACTCACTTATTTCTTACCATCGCTGCGTTTTTTTGGCTGCATTCGCTTACTTTACAGTTTCCAAATATATACTAAATTTTGCGAAGAAATGTCAATCTTCTGCCCTATCCGTTTTATGTTTCCGTATTCGTTCATGGTCAACTGGAAATAGAAATTTTCCGGACATCTTTCGCGTACCCCGTGACGGAGAACATTGATGTCATGTCACAGCTGCTCATATATATGCGTGTTTAAGCTCCTCATTATCGGTTTGGTAAAACAAAGTGCAGTCACACAAGTTTATTACTTATTTTTCTGGTATAAAACTTCACAAATTTGCAAAACTGCATTTTTAAAACTGAATTTGTCCTTGCTTTCCTGGGAACAATGTAATTTCTGATACTTGTATTTACCTGATTTTCCTGAACGCAAAACCAAATTTTCCGTTCTCTTAAAAGAGATATTGAAAATCTTTACGTTTAAATTAATCTCAATTTATAGTGCAACGCAAAGAAACAAACTTTTGTTCATCCGCAGCCTTTCTACTACCGTTGACGCTCCCGGACTTAAAAGTGTATCCCTTCAACTGATATTTTATATCACTATGGACACTATTTACCGTTTAATATACATTTTATCGTTGGGCTCTGAAAACTAGCTCCTTCTGTTGTCCCCAATCATCTGGTTATTTGTTCAAATCTCCCATCTTCTTCCCGCGTAATCTGACACTACCTTTACTACGGTACGCCTCGAGGCATTTGGTTGTAAGTGCACTATTTCCGTCCAAATCGGGTTATTTATAACATTCCGTCTTACGGACGGGCGCGACGTAAGCAAACTCTGGTGATTTAAACTAGACAGGCTATAAAGCGGCTAGGTTTAGCCAGAACTCTAGTAGAAATACCCGAGCGAGTTACAGTTTAATATATCCTACAGGGGGTGCAAACTAACCAATGATCACTGACGCAAGTCTGGAGGTGATTGCGCAGGGCTCTGTACGCCGGCGCTAAATCGATACGCATACCCTTACAAGTCTAAATCTAGTGAAGTGAAAGAATAGGTCGGTAAACATTTTTTGCGTGTCATCAGCAAAACGGGGCTTTTAAATAGATCGGAACGGTGTGAGCCCAGGACGATTTTTTTAGCGAGAACTGAGACAGTTAATTGAAATAAATATTGGTAGGGATAAACGGTGGTAGGTCTTAGGGTCACTGCGGTTGAGGAGTAAGCGATAAACAGATCCCCGATCATGATTGGTGGGTAATGTGAGAACGCGGGTGAGTATACGGTGGGGGCAGCTTGTAAAACTAGACGATTATTCAATGTATTAGTAAGATCAGACCCGGTGGCTAACAGACTGATCAGTTGAAATCAAGCATATACTAGAAAGGATATCGTTCCGAGTCTTGCTTTCTAGGTTTTGTGTATCGTTACCTCATGGAAGATGGCTTGCTTCTAGGAAAACACGCGAAAAGATCTTAAGCAGCGCTCTGCGCAAAATTTACTAAACAAAATACCAAAAAACCGTGCAAAGTTTTTTTTTCGAGATGACTGCACGTGATGCAATAATTATTAAAAATAATTGGGAAGTGATGAACATTCGACGTGCAAATGGTAAGAATTGCCAGTAAAAATGCACTTAAGTAATTACATACTGTTGCAGAATGTTGCAGCAATTCCATGCCCAATTGCACAGGCGAGGTAATAAAGCATGAGTGAGTAGTTTCGGATGATATATCAGTATAATCGTGGGAGCTAATGGACACGCACTCATTTTCATAGGGTAATGCTTTGAGAAATATTTTACACTGCGAAAAACCTGTTGGATTGCAAATGGAGTCAAGTCATCTAAACTGCACTTTTATTGTCAACCTACCCGTAAGGAAGGCCTTCTGGATGTCCAACATTTCAATCATTCGCTTCCGAAGAAATTCCTGTGTTTCCCACAAAATCATGTCTGATAGAGTACGGTATGATTTTTCAATGTGCCTTTTGCAGACAGCTTGCATTAATGTTGTCCAGTTGCAATGAAATGGCACGACCCTACTGCCAGCCTCATTAGAATCCTGAATCGCCCTGTGCCAGAACAGAAGGCACGCTACCTGTAAATTGTGTTGGCTGCGTGAGCCATGGAGAAGATGTTTTGGCCAATTGCCCGTTTTGAATCCCTCTTTTCTGCAATGGGCATTTTCGTCAGCTCTCTCACCCCCCCCCCCCCAACACACTCAGTTCTGCGCTTTTATGCGGAGAGGAGCTGACATGCCCATTGGACTTTTACGAACGTGCCACTGAAGGTATTTTTGCCTCTGCTGTTTATAAATCAGGCTTTTGTTTCTGCACTTACCCACCCCTACCTTCTGGCAATAATGCCTTCTCCTGACTGATTAGCACACTGCACTGAGGTTACTAAAACACGCTGGTTGTCCTATTTTTGAATTCAACAATTGGTGTCAGCTGGTTGTGGTAGTACGTAGTGCGAAGGGGACATTTATCAAAGAGAAGTAATTTAGTATTGGACTTAATTATACTAATTTGACATAATATATGAAAAAAATAATTTTAACTCTATGACCAACTATTTATTCACGCAATGCTTCAAATTGTCGTGTGTACAAATCAAGGAGAAGAGTTTAGAACTATGTTACTCGTGAAATATCTGACTCCTCTCCGCCACTTATTATTTCATTTCATTTATAAGTTCACACAGATTCTAGTAAACTGGTGGCAGATTGAGTTATCGATAAATTGCTTCGTTTTCGAGAGCACAAAGTTGTAGATATATATACCGTAATCCCGACAAAGGTAAAAGCTAAAAGTTCAGACACGTGTTTCGCCAATCTTATTGCTAAATTGCTACGCATTTTGGAGCAGACAGGCAATTAGTTCATTATAAATAAATAAATGTATGTAAAGTACGTTGGCCAAACCTTTAAGTGTGCCTCAGTTTAAAAAAATCAATGATAACTTGTAAACTAACGCAAAGGATTGAGTCGAATTCCCGAACTAGTAACGAATGACTTGAATCAAATTGAAAACATAAAAGAAGTATTTAAATTAATATTGCGTTGGTTAGAAGACGAAGAGTATATATTCTGAAAAGGTCATGGTTAGACGTAAATGAGTAAACTGAAGTTTTTGAATGACAGAAAAGCTGTCCCTAATCACAAACGAGTAAATAAAACTACAACTGGAAGAATACTTGAAGTTAGTCCTTGCGCTTAAATATCCTCCGCGGAGTTGTGTGAACTACGGTGTGGAAATTAGCTAACGACTTTTAATTTGAGTACAGATTTAAAAACGATTTCACAAGAATTCGCTGGAATTTTTCGATTTTCGAACTTTTGAGATGCGGTTGTGTAAGACAAAGTATAGTTCACTCGAGTTCACAAAAGAAGTCTTTAGTTGAATAAAAGATTTCTTAAGGTCACATATTGTTGCGCCAGTTAGTGACTACGAAATTTGAATAGAATTACCTACTGCAACCGCAAGATTACCATTATAAAATATCAAGAGAACCTTTCTTTCGTAAAATTAACAAGTCATTTCCAGGGACGACGGATTCCATTTAATTTTATCGAATGTACTTGGAACGCCATTGAATACATTATAATTTAAGCGTTTTTCAGATAAAGGCAGGAGCAGTGCGGTGAATTTTTCAAACCTTCAAAGAGGGTTTTTCTTGACAACATGTGGTATCCAAATTGCGTAAATTCTTGTTTTAAACACTTTTTTTATCAACGCTTTGACGTGAAAGAGGAAGATAAGAAGGTGACTTCTGGGATGAATTGTTTATTCACCTGGCTCGTCTAAGTCTCATATGAGCCCATTTCTAGAACTCTATATTTTTTCAACGGCTTCATTTTATAGATGCTTACCTTTTTTGGCTGGCTTCCTCTAGAATTTTATCCGGAAAAATCCTTTTCATTAATTAATAAATGAATGCTACCACACCAATACGGATGATAGAAAATGGGCTGTTGGGCAGGTTGTTAGAACCTATCTTCAAAGATTCTGCTTTGAAAGTTGACCGAACACCCTTTTGATCCTTTTTGATGGTCGGTCGGGTCATAGCTGTAGACTCACCGAAACATGAGTTCTCAAAGCCCGGATAAACGAATGTCCAGAAGGATCTCTGGCCATAAATCTGCGTTCAATAAATTAAAACCTTTCTCTTAAAAACTATTTGGAGTTATTTTTCTCTGTTTTGAAAAGGAATGTGCACGTAAACTGGACGAAAAAATAGGATTGGTTGGCCAGTCCGATCTATCGTTGCATTTATGTGTAGGACTTTCGGTTAACAAGCTAGATACGTTTCGCGGAAGGAACAGCAAACGGGAATTGTAAGACTTTATAACGCTTACACGTAACCGTTCCTTGAGCATAACATTGAAGAAGATGTACTTTTATATAAAAAGTAATTCAAAAAGTATATATTTACTTATAAATTCTTTAAAATATGGTTTAATTTGTAACGGTATCGAAAATTTAAAAAATGTGTACTACTTTATGAGTCTTTTTTATTGCTTTCATATACAATCAGCGATAGAGCGAAACCGTAGAAGTCAAAGGGATTACTGCGTAGGCAGTAGGAGGTTATCAACAAAGACCAGCGAGACTGGGATGGCCATTTCTAGCTTAGTAACCTTCATCCGCCAGCCGTACGCAATCGATTTTTAGGGACAACTGTGGATCCAAATCGCGTTCTCGTGGCAAAAAAACATTAGGATGTTTACCACTACCTTCTGATCCACCGGCTGTTTTTCCTGTCGGTTTCAACAAAATGGCGAGTTTCTGAGTACTTACAGGAAGCGAAGACTGAGTGCTCAGAAAACCCATTGCAAATACTCTTCTGGGTGTCGCTTTTCAGTGACTTAATGCATGAATTGGTAAGACTGTCCTTTTTTTATAAACAATATTTTCAAGAATACCTCGACAGAAAAACACTTCGTTGATGAACGCTCATCGATCTCTAACGAAACCCACTTGTCCCGTTCTGCCTTTGAACTCATTCTCGAGCCTTGTCAGCAGCTAGTAGTAGTAGTAAAGTCAAAGGAAAAAAATAAGGGAGATCAGAATGGTCATTTCTGTCTCATTAGCCATCACCAGCCAGTCATACCGAACCCTAGGTGGTGCACCACACGAGGGTCGAACACGCGGCTCGTTGATCAGAGGTCCCAACGCTCTAACCATTGAGCCCCGGGCTCGTGGTCTTGCCGGTTTAGATCATGAATATTGACTTGCATTCGTTGATGAACGCTCACCGATCACTAACGGAACTCACTCATCCCGTTCTGCCTTGCAGCTCATTCTTGAGCCCCCCAGCAGCTGCATAGCGGCTAGGAAGACAAGGAAAATACTTCCTATTCCTCAAACCCCTAGAGATTGCCATCCCAGTCTCCCTGGTCTTTGTCGGTGAGATCCTTCTGCTAATATAGTAATCCCGCAATAAATTACCCTTTCACTTTGGCGGCTGCATGTAATCGCTTATTATATATGCCAGCACATCTTAGTACAGGCAGGAAGCGATACAAACGACTTCTCAAGTAGTGCGCATTTTCTCCACACATTTTCGATGCCGTTACAAAAAAAAGATATTTTCTAGAAATTAGAAGCCAAAATACTTCGTCACAAAAAAAGCTGAATAGTACTCAAACTACTTCCCAACCTAACGAGTCTTCTGACAGTAATGCAGTTATTTATTACTGCAAAACTCGCCATCTTGTGTTCGTTTGTGCTCAGAAGGGAGGTCAACGCTGAGGGCTCGGAAAACGAGGTGATTACTGCAAATAAATCAGAACTCATGGAAAGTTTCCAGTTTGGCTAAGACGGATGACCTATTTATCACATTCCGACAGCTTTCTTATACATCGGGAAATAGACAATGGTTCAAATTGACCTGGAACATTTCCTAGGCTTAGTTTCAAGGTCACGTTTGCATTTTGATTGGACTTACTGTTCAGAGTTAGGGTTAATATTAGGTTAAGGGCTAGAACACGTGAATAGTTACCCTGCGTGGAATTTGGTGCAGGCAACGAATTCTTGTGCAACTCTTCCAACAAGTTAGGAAATAGTGCATGACCCTACTAACGAACACAATCAATAGGTAGGCGTGTAACAGGGGAACGTTTACAATGAGACCCAAGGCGGTTTAAAGGATAAAAAAGGACGCCCACCATCATTGTTTAAGTGAGCTGCTTTTTAAGCACTGAATAAGATTTATAAAATGCCTTCCTAGCAAAGCTTACCTTCACATTCAGCTAACCCAAACCCCAACCATACCCACTGTCTGTTTTAGGGTCGGAGTTTGTTGCCGGATTAATAGAGTCACTCAAAAATGCATTAGGTTACTATATTATTTTTATTATTATCATTGTTATTGTCCCCGATTCCAACCCGATTCTTTTATTTTTCGAGAATCCTAAAATCTTGTTTTTTGTGATTATCAGGCAAATTGTTGAAATACAGCTTTTTAGATAGCAGACGAAAGTGGCCAAGGACTAATACATCAGCCAGGAGATCTAGAGAAACTGCAAGCAACTTCGGTAAATTTATCGTACTGTGGTAGAAACTGAAAAGGTAGTTTTCGAGGCAAGGCCCATAAGACGAAACCCGGTGCACCAACGCTGTTGCTGTCAATCGCCTACTACCATGTCCACACTGTCAATTGACTCTCAGGATCACCTCTGTGTACATCGTGATATCAATATGACACACTTAATTCCGAAAATAAAGTATTGCCACTACCACCACCACTGCCACCATCATCAGCACCGTCAGTATGATCACCGATCACATTACCCTCACCCTTCACCACTTTAAGGTGACGTCGGAGTCCCGGTCTGCCCTGGTCGGGTACCTTCTCATTGACCACCGGAGAAACGGAAACAGGACACGCAGACAACAGCCACCAGCAGTGCGAGGAAAGCGCATTTCAACCGCTCACGCACACTAATTACACATGGGTCCTATCAGCCCTTCCCGATTCCATCGCAAAATCACTGTAAAACCACTGCCAAGAGCCCCACCCAATATCCGGTATATCAGCCTTGCATAACCGCACTGCTCAAAGTCACACAGTATCGCCTTATTCGGTTCTTTGAGCATACACACAGTGATCACGAGAATGTAGCATTCTAGTTCATGCCTATGTCGACAGTTCGACCATCGATTACGACGAGGTCCACCATATGCTGCACGGTAGGGTGGTGCAGGGACAGTGAATTGCGCATAATTTAGTTTAAAGTAAAAGTAGACCTGCGCTGCATCTACCGCACTCTCTCCTCCTCCCCCACCTGAGCCCGGTGTCACGACAGAGTCAAGAAGACCGGAGATGGGAGAGGGTTCAGGTGGTTGGCGCGGCCGGAGCCACCCCTGGGCATACCACCACACCTGGCTCGGATCCCACGGAGTGAGAGTGCCATAAAGGCCACGTTAAGAAGGAGCCATTGCAGCCTGATTCTCAGTCCACCAGTCAGCCATTCCACACAAAACACACATTGGGCTGACCACACAGTCCGAGTTATCCCGTCAGTTGGCAACCTTCCAAGCCATGGCTTTAGCGCACCGTGATAGTTTCAACCGCGTCAGATTATTTATAGTGAGGAAAATGCGCTGAGCTGTTGACCTCACTCTCTCCCCCACCCCCGCAATCAGACCACCATCCGAGCCAGTCAGTTGTCTGATGTGGGAGTGGGCGCATTGGCTGACGGGTCGGCGTACCCGTCTTCGTGCGCCACAGCACGACCTGGCCCCCATGACACACACACACACCAGGATTTACGTACTCAGGGGATATGGATGAGCCATCGCCGTCTGACGCCCAGTCCACTTGTCAGCCACTCGACACACACAGCACATACACTGGGCCGATGGCGTGGTCTGGTGTAAGCGTCAGATTGGCAGCCTTCCAAGCCACTGTTTCTAGGAAACCGTGATTTTATCAGCTACATTATGATTATGGTGAGGGTGTTGTCTATGTATTAGTATAGTTGGTGTGCGCTGATTTGGCTTAGCCTCTGATGGTTTACCGCAGGTTGTCGTGGAGGCGCATGTGTCCTAATAGGCCCATGCCTCTTGGAAATGTGCGGGAGCAGTGAGGGCAGTGGAGGCAGGCACGTCGACTGTACGTCGGATCCCCAGGCACTGGTTCACCAGCTTCCGTGCGATGGATTCGCAGGTGTGCGACCAGGCCAATGCGTTAGTTTAAGTTGCGGGCGCAGTGTGGGCAGGAGAAATCGGTAGAGGCTGGGGAATGTCATTCGTGGAAGTGGGGGTGGCAGTGGAGGTAAGAATGGCAGGAGCGGAGGGTGTGCATGGGGTATCGGTGTTGTCGGCATCGTGGTGAATTCCGCTGTCATGGATGTGCGTGTGACCGAATAGGCCAATGCGATGAGTGACTGCGCGAGGACAGTGAGGGCAGCGGAGGCGGCGATCTCTGCTGTGTGTTGGTGCTCCAGGCACTGGTTCACCAGTCGCTGTACGATAGATTCGCAAGTGACTGGCCAGGCCGATACGTGAGGTTAATGTGCAGTCGCTTTGAGGACAGTTTAGGAGAGATTCCCCATCGCTGATGGTGGTGGTGCTGGTAGTGAAGGCGAAGGCGGCGGTGGTTGCGGTGGTGGGGGTAACAGGCGATGAGTAGATGGATGTGGTCTCTATGATGGTGGGAGTAATGAAATTGATGCCAGGAGTGAGGGTGGGGGAGTAAGAAGGAAGGGCTGACAGAATTCAACGTAGAAGTTGAAATTGTCGGATTGTCGGTGCATTACGTCCGAAGATGTCCGAATAGGCGAAGAGGCAAGCAGTGCTGTCCCTAAATAGGGCTGCTCGGACATCCCAGACGGCTGCTGAACTCCACTATGGGTCACGGTTTTGTTTTAGTGGGAGAACGACCCGAATTAGCCTGGGCCGCCTACGGGGTTGCTTTCTCCCCCACTTTAGGACTTTTGGAGAGGGGGAGGGGGAGCTGGGAAGTTCGGGAGTCAGACATACCGGGTGTGGGGGCATATACAACACCGGAGTCTCTCACCTGGTTTAACCCGCCGGTCATGACGGTTGCCCGGGGTATGGCCACTGGGAAGAACCCAACTTCGAGGAGCCACAGGTGAGAGTTGGGTACCAGGTTGAGGCGGGCACAGGAGCTGTACGAGACAAATGGAGCGAACAAATGCTATCTGTGTGGTGCTACACCTAACTAGTACCCCTACACCCCATGCTTATATCACGCACTCGTATCACACCCTCACCTCATTCACGGACCCATTAGGTCATATATATTCTCTCCGAAAAGCACAAAAATGCCCCAACTCAGTATCTAAGAGGTAGGCAAAACATAATATGCTAGCAAACATAACTGGAGCTTTCCATAATTTAGCATGGAAGGCCTCGAATGAGCCTTTCCCACCGCGTCACTCAGTGCCTTCAATATCAGAACCAGTGTGTGGAATGTCTTGTGGTTCGTCCTGGTAGTTCCTTCCTCATGCATCCTTGGCGTACAGGGAAAACTGTCGCAAATAGCTAAACATTTTAGTTTGAATGTTTTTCAGTTGATAGACTTTGTCAACTGTTACTTTGCATGACATTCAAACTGGAATAACTGCTTCATTAACCATTTTTTCTTGGAAGCCTACCCTCTTGAAGGTTCCGAGACCCTTTGAAGCCTAGCACGTCCAAGTACCCCTTCATGCCCCCGTTGCAGTTGTTCGCACAAGCCCACGTGCGCAGTTGGCATCATAGCTTACGTCTGAACACTGTCAGCACACGCTCACTGCTGCTGAAAGACCATTTTGAGGTATGTTACCGAGTAAACTCCCAATTCTGGTGTCTTTGTCCGCTCCTCCAAGACCACACATGGCCGACTAGTGATAATGAGACTGAGCTCAGCTCGGGTCAATCCAGCTCTTAATAGTAAAAAAAAACTGCCCTCAAACCATATTGAAGCGTTTAAAAACGTAAGAAAGCTTTTCTCTTAATCTAAGATTTTGTAAGGCTTCTTTTATGTTGTTTTACTAACAAACTATAAAAAGCACCTGAAGCTTTTTTCACATAACGAAACCTGTGTTATAAAAGTGCCGAGAGGCATCTTGCATTAGAAGGCAAATAATGACTGACAGGGACGATTGAAAAAAAAAGTATATAGTATTCAATAAATTGGCCTACGTTTACTCTGCCGCACTGGTGATATAGTTTGGATTTAACGTCTATTGGTCGAACACAACATAAAAAGCCGTAGGGCCTTTCGAACACGAAACCACACCATAGATAGCAGGTTGCCCGATATAAACAAGGGTACATTTACTCATCGAAACTCAGAACGAAGGACAGTCACACTTGCCCCGCATCTTCCGCCAAGCATTTTTTTACGATCTTTCTCTCCTGGCGTCACATGGTTGCTCATGAAACTGTCATGGCGTCGGAAAATTACGCTGACATCTCGCAGCTAATCACCACTTACCAAACCTTTCCTGTTTTAATAAAGGTTAAGGAATGCCAATGGAATAAAACAAAGAAATATATAGTTAATAATTTGTTAAGTTGACTAAAAATAATAATATTTAACAAAGGGCGGGAGGACCGCATTTGATATACGTCCTGAGTACTACGTTACACTTAAAACTAAGCACACGAGGATGTACCCAAATGCAAACATTGGTTTATTGTTTCAATAAAAAATGTAAAATATTTTTTTCCATATTTTCTGCCGCTTACATTTAACATCGTAGCAAATAAGTGCAATGGAGGTGAGGGTATCTTGTGGGCATTTTGAAGACATGATCCAACACATTGGAACACGTTTGTTCAAATAAGGCTCATTTCGTATTGTACGAAAGCGGTTTCTGCACATTAATGCAGTTAGTCATTCGCCAAGTTTCCGAATAAACTGCAGTGGGGTCACTTGCTAAAACGAAAAGAACCAACCACAATCAGGTGTCCCTATTAGGAGATTTAGCTTGGCCTACATTTTTAGCCTAAATTTTGACGTGAAATTTCCGTTCCAAGTGAGTACGGGCAGTCGTGGAAGTGCTGTTCTAAAAGACGTTCAAGCTTATTACCAAAACAATGAATAAAGGGCACCTAACCATTCATCTAACAGTATAGGTTGCACAAATGCCATGGAAAACTGTTAAGGCGGATGTGAGCGGGCACGCCCGAGATATAGACACTCCCTTACTTATAAACTTTCAACTGATGGACTTTCAGCCATACAAGCGAAGCAGATGTACGCATTACTGGCTTAAAACTTTAAATTTAACTTTCCAACTAAAGAGCGTGTATAAATTACTGTTTCACTAGTAAGTTTTTTGGACAAAAAAACATGTACATTGAGCTCATATAATGATAACTCATGGATATAGTGTAAAGTAAAATGATGTGGAATAACAGCTTTCAAACCTTTCGAGTCACGACCAGCCGTTCGGAATGCAACTCCTTCGTAAGTTGAGGAATATTTATTTTTGAGAAGGATATATCAAAAAGCAGTTCACAGTATTTTTGCCGACCAGGCAAAATTTTAAGGCCTTAGATCAATACAGCCAGGTGACAGCTGCTTTTCTGAATGTGTTGGCAGAAGTAGAGAATTGGTTGGTTGGGATTTCACTGTTGCTTAGAGCTAAATTCGGTTTCAAATAAATTTATACACCATGGATTGTTAAATATCTAACAACAGCAATGTCTGCCTCCCACGAAGTCCTCATTGGACATTGAATTGTAGGTAATAGTCGTGTCCTGACTTTATTTCCCTTAGAAGAGCCAAGTCATCAAACAGTTGAATAGTTTTGTGATAGAACGTGGGCAATATGTGATTCAAATAACTCGCAACAACCATAGATGTGAGCTTAGTCATTGATCACTCAAAGAAAAGGCTGACTTCAGGTGTTCCAACTACCACCGGACTGGCACTCCGGTTTGTCTTCAAACCACACCATGTGATTAATTCGATCACCGAATGGTGATCATCTTCTCCTCACGCTAAATTTTCACATTTTAGGACAAGAAGATAAGATCGCTGTAATATTAATTATATTAGCCTGACGTTTCAGCTTCTTCTTCGAACTCATCGTGAGATACAGCCTCAGGTAAAACCTATGATGGCGCTAGGAGTGCCGTATTTATGGGGCTCAGATGACAGGCATAATCCGATTTGCAGATCTCGCGTTCATCACTGACTTTCTTGCCTGATGCGATTATTCGTCGTTAGTACGCGTCAGAATTGACAAATGCCGAAATTTCATCAACCTTATCGATTTTGCCGTGATAATTACTCTGCAATTTGGATCGCTGTCATTGGAACCTTTGGGCGTCCGCATCCTCTCCGCGTGGCCCATTAGTTTGCTCAGGCAAAGTCTCAGCATATAATATGCAGCCGGTAGGTGATTGCGCTTATTAGTGGAGTGTTGGGCACAGAACCAAAACTAAAGCCGTTCAGGGCTCGGGGGTTGTCAGCCCTTGTGAGAACTTAGGCTCCATCAAACTCAAGGGTCACGCTGGGTCCCGTTAAATAAGGTGTGACCTGACAACTTGCGCCCTTCCTCCTCACGGCTGCTGCACGTTCGGACATTCGCGTGCGGATTATTATACCAGTTTTTCCAACGTATTTGCTTTGTCCGCAACTGCAACTGACTCCAAACGTGTCCTGCCCTGACAGAGAGTCTTTCGACTTCATTCCTTGGTGCCTGCTAATTGCTCCAGGTCGGTGTGCAACTCCAACGCTGAGTTGTGGGAGGAGGCGGCTAGCGGATTCCAGACGTTCTTCACGTTATGAGAGCACTCGCCGAATTTTGCAGCTGACGCTATTTGGTCCCTCGCCTTGTTTGCGCATGCACCTGTCGAGCAAAATTCTGAAATGTCTGACCACTAAACTGCATGTTCCAGCGGTCGCATCTTCTGCTTCTGAGCTGCTTCCTGGAACTCGCTTCTATGCTTCCATCGGCAGCATATATATATATATATATCCTTACCAGACGTTGGGAGAAATTCGCACAGAGACAGGCGACGACTTACGAACAACTAAATTTCCTCCACCGCTGTCGCGATCGCGGTACCCTTCCGAAGTCACTTCGATTCAAGCCCACTCTACCCAATGAGACTGGAAGACAACTCGCACGCAAATATGGATTCCGCGTTTTGAGTGCTGTTATATCTGACGTCCACCATCGTATTTGCCGCTTCGAAGCCACAATTGCTGACCTTAAAAACCAGTGCTTCTCATGTCTACCCAGGAACCTATTCGACGAAGTACTACAAAGGATAATTGCCACCACCAATGACGCCAGAATGAAGAAACGAGCAAACCTACAAGAGAAACTCAAATCTCTTCTCCGTTCTACAAATGAAAACAGCATGCCGACGAGGGTTGTTAACCTTTCCAAAAGGATTCTAACATCCGCTGAAATAAACCTCCTATCTAAAGGAATAAAATTCAGCCATGCCGATGCTACACCGACAAACTTCCTAGCCAATCTTGAATCCCTTCTGCTGACCTCCACCGTCCCCGAGGACATACGTGCGGACATACGTAGCTGCGCCACTGGTCTCCTTCGGAAAAGGAAACATCATCAAACCTTAGCAATCGAAGAAGCGAAGAGTTGAAATCACTGAAAAAGAGATGAAAGTATAGTCATTATGCCGGCTGACAAAGGTGGCGCAACTGTTATCATGGACAAGACCGACTACGTCAACAAGGCAAACCAGATCTTCAATGACAGGGGAAGCGTACACCCCACTTGATGCGGACCCAACGAAAAAAACAGGCAGCTGCTGTAAAGAAGAAAGTGAACGAACTTTCTCGATTGAAACTCATTAGCCCCGAGGACTCCAGATTCATGACCTCAGTGACCCCCGTATCGCACTTGCATATGGCCTTCCAAAGGTGCACAAACCAAATGCACCATTGAGGATCATAGTACCGCTTATTGGATCCCCGACTTACAATCTTGCCAAATGGCTATACAGGAAACTAAAAGCACCTCAGTGATGGATCACAATACAACGTAAGAAACTCGCAGGCATTCCTACAGAAAATTCAAAGGAGTTCAAGTAAGTCCTGACGAATGTATTGTATCGTTCGACGTTGTTTCTCTGTTTTCCTCTATACCGCATGACTTGACCATTGACTGCATAGAGCGATGTCTAGATGAAAATCCTATCGGCATTCCAAAGCAGCACGTTTCAGACATGCTTAAGCTCTGCCTTAAGAACTATTGTCAATTCGATGGCAAATACTATCAACAAGTTAAGGGCACCCCAATGGGCTCTCCAATATCGGGGCTACTTGCCGAATTAGTCTTACAGCGACTAGAAGAAGGCGTCTTACAACGTTTCAAACCAAAGATGTGGCTCCGCTACGTAGATGACACATTCGTTATCATAAAGACTTGTGACGTTGAGCAATTGCACCAGAGTCTGAATGGGGTCTTCCCGACTATACAATTTACACGCGAAGCTGCAACAAGTGATACACTACCATTCCTAGACGTGAAAATACAACGACTCAGTGATGGTGGACTCGCAACAAGCGTCCACCGAAAGGACTCTACTGCAGAAATCGTGCTTAACTATGCAAGTAACCACCCCGCGGCCCACAAAAGAAGCTGTGTTCGAACCCTTTTTCTATCGGGCCTTCCGCTATTGCAGCAGCGATGACCTTCTTAAGAAAGAACTATCGTATTTGTATCAGTTCTTCCGGTCCAATGGATACCCAACGAGCTTCGTGAAAAATTGTCTTCGACGCCAGAGACAAACGCAGAACCTTGTTTCTAATGGAGATATAGTGCCACGGAAATTTTTATCCTTACCTTACATGCAAGGTGTTTCCGAAACAATCTCTCGACAATTAAGTCACTTTGGCATCTCTGTCGCCCACAAGCCTGCGTCCTCCATACGCGCAACCCTATGCAGAGTAAAGGACCGCCTTCCAAAAGAACAATTAAGCAATGTCATTTACCGCATACCGTGCGCCAACTGCCCTTCTGTTTACATTGGCCATACAGGCCGACGTCTTGGGACTCGCATCAACGAACATAAGCTTGCCATTCGCCGACGTGACCCCTTATCACTCGTGTTTGCGCACTCCCTTGAATGCGACCATCGCTTCAATTGGGACAGTACCGACGTGATCGCCATGGCCAACACCAAACAAGCTCGAGAATTCCTCGAAGCTTGGCACTCTAGCACAACTAGCATTAACCGCCACGTTGACCTAGATGCTCATTACGAAGGATTACGTGCACGATTTACTAACGAGCGCCCACGACCTAGCAACGACTGCTAATCCTTTCGGCTTTTAATCTCACTTTTCGCCAACCCCACCTCACACATGGTGAACCGCAATTAAACATTCCGACACCTCCAACCGACGCAGTGACCCCTAAATCCAACCCGGAACCATGATCGATAATCTAGCCGGCCGTAGTTACTCGCCGCCCACCTCCCCCTCCCAAACAAGCCAATGTAATTGTTCTCTCCTCACCCCCCCGTCCCAAAACATGCCCCGATTATTGGTCCACCCACTCACACCAGCTGTTTGCTTGTCACAATCTGTCCTGTCGCGCCACTTCACTTTCTCCTCTGTTCATTTCGTCTGACGACGGGTTGGTGTCACCAACTTGAAAATTTACGAGTAAAACTCCATTTCCCGAAGAGCATTTTTCTTTTCATTATACTATCTCGGGATGCAAACAACCTCTGTTATTCAATATATATATATATATATATATATATATATATATATATATATATATATATATAGCACGTTAGGCCTCCTGTAGTACGGGAATGGAGGTAATCAGGGTTTTGTTTGTGGGAGAAAATGACAGCTAGTATGATAATGTAGGGAGTAAAAAAAGATAAAAAACATTAAATGTGAAGAACTTTGGTTCAATGCACCAATTCATTTAATAAAGCAGGGCATGATTTGAAAAATGTTGTGTAAACTAACCGAAAGCTAAAATGTCTAGCGATTCGCTATCGACTGATGAGCGAATAATTTCCCGAAACTAAATAATCGACAATGGCAGGCAGGCTTTGACATCCGCCGAAAACCCTAACCCTGATACGAGCCCTTTCTCTACTCCTTTCTAACCCCAACCCTAATACAGTTCGAACGTTTGTAATTAAGTATACGTTCACCTCAACCCTTATCATAGACTGTCACCCAAAACCCCACACGTAAGCCCACGAGTGAAATCTAACCCAAATGGCAGCCTTAAAACTACTAAATCATCGGCAGCATGCCTCTGTACTGAGCTTTTTACCTCCCACTCCACAGCAAAAATAGCAATGGTTTTAGTTGCAACTAAAGAAGCTTAACTGACCAATAACAGAAAGCCGACGGATGCAATTTTAACGGCAGTATTACATGCCTACCTATATCAAAAAAGTAGCCAATCACCCATTATAAGAATGTGAATACGAGCTATGATCTTGTGGAAAACTAGTCGTTTATCGTCTGCGCTTCAGTAAACGCTGGGCAATTCGTTCAAGTTAGACATGGAGGTCGGTAACTGCCCGGACGCACTTCTGTCTGAAATGAAGGCACGTGAAGTGGCTTTCCGAATGCAGCCTTCGAGATTAAATCGATTAATTTAAAGCAGGCGTAAACAGCAGGATTTATTGGTACCAAGAAATTTCTTGACGGCTTATCAACTGCAACTGGCTCAATAAGGTGCTCTGTCTTCCACAAAAAAACTTGGAAAGGGCACTACTTGAACTTTAAAGCTTTGTACCAGTACAATGGAAACGAAATTTGGTACATACACTTTTTCAAAGGGCGAGAAATATTTGTTCTAGTGAAACTCTAGATACAGAAATTGCCTGCATCAAATCAGCCTTACTTAACTGTGGATATCCTGCACGTTTCATTCAAAAATATAGCAACACCTTACGACCAAAAGTGTTGGAACATTCAGTTCCAAAAAAGCCCGTTAGCATATACTTACCCTTTAAGGGTGACAATATTTATAATACTATCAAGCGACGATTATGCTGCACCATTGGAAGAACATACAATGCAGCTCAGCTCATCTTTATCAATCGTACTAGAAGCCTGCCAATCAACCATCCAAAGGATGCCTTGCCGTTGCACGCCACCCCAAATTGTGTTTATGAATTCACGTGCACTTGTGGATGCAAGTACATTGGGTGAACGCAAAGGCAATTAGCAACCAGAGCCACTGAGCATTTACCTAATTGGTTGTTTAAACAAGAAAACAAAGTACCACGTTCTTCGATTACTAAACATATACTAGACAGTGGTCATTATTTAGACCTCAAAACAGCTTTCCGAGTACTTGTTCGGGCACGAACAACTCGGACATTGCGCTACTTGGAAGCAGCGTATATACGTAGGGAGAAACCCAATTAGACCACGTGATCAATCTACAATTGCCCTGGTGATTTGCACCCTAGATGCTTCATGGTTTTAGTTGTATAAGCTTCTCCTCCACATTTTCTTTCCTGAAGTTATTTACGTTGTCCACTGGACCTTGCTGTTATGTATTGATTTTCTGTTAATTCAAACTGCTGTCTATTTTCATTCGTTACTTGTGTTATGCAAAGACGGGTTGCAGTTGATAAGCCGTCACGAAATTTCTTGGTACCAATAAATCCTGCTGTTTACGCCTGTAGTTGAGGACAGGCTTAACTTGTTTATTGGGTTCGTGGCAGCTGACATTTTAAAGCCACGGTGACATAATGCCAGTTTGTGTTCCCTGATGTGCTCTTAAACGTACTCCTTGTGATATAAGTTTGTACGGTCAAGGTGAATTAATTAACTAACTTAGGAAATTTATTGTTTTAAAATGTGTGCGTTACGATGTGATGACATTATTTGAGAGGTTTCTTATGCTTCTACCCTTCTCGCGTGCATTAAAAACAGCCTTCCACCATAATATTGTAGTGCTGTTGAGGTTTCCGCATTCACCAGATGCGGTCATTGAAACTCTATCCGCGGAGAAAAAAAAACTAAGAAAAATGGTCTTTTATTCTCTTCATACCTCGTTTTCCATTTAATCTTCGTGGGTAAACATATTTTGGAACGTAGTAAGCAGTTCCATTCAATGACCGATTTAATGAAGTCTTCACCAAAGTTCAAAAATGCGTTTTCAATTAGGAAGGATTACTTAACTGGGGTTTTAAGATTACTTATTTTACGGTATGATCCCATGATATTTCAGATATTTCAGATTTCTGGCATTTGAATGCTCATCTTTTCAGCTGCCCGAAGAAACCACACTCGGTAAAAGCATAAATTTTCCCGTTAATTTTCAACTCCTCCAACGATTCAAATATATTTTATGGATAACGGAAAAAATTTATTTTTCTATTCATTTAGGCAGAAAATCATGTCGTTGTAAAATTTTATGCCCAGCATAAAGGGTATATTTAGGTTTGAATAAAGTTTTCCAGTTCTCGAATAATTTTAATCCTGATCCACCGTGTAAGTTGGGTTGAGGGGTTTGAGTTTAACGGTTCTGTGCTTTAGGTGTACCGAAAATCATACATTGTGCTCTGTTTTCTATTTGAAGGGCGAGTGAATCGCATCTAAAGTGTTGAGGTTTTAATTTTAATCGCGTAGTTAATGTGACTGTATGTTAGTGTACACTGGTGCCCAGGCATCATTATAGTTCTCAAAACACAAGAAAACCCTGTGTCATCAGTCTCGGCTAGACTGGAAATGGGCATTCACATAATAATAACCAGAAAACACTACCTACTAAGACATTAAAGTAGTACTTATTTTTGCAAATATGTAGTGCGCAGCAGGTTTAACGGGCATGGCATGTCCAGACCAACGGAAAACTATTCAGTTTTATTTAGAGCTGTGGCAAAAAGGTAAAATTTGACGGAAAGGATCATTTTTTGGCCAGCCTGCTCCGTCGGTCAACCACACTTTAAACTAAGGTTCATTTGGTCATCGAGCAAATGCTTCGGTATTTAGCCCCCATCTCGCGCCCTGCCGGATTGGGTTGGAAGCATTCAGGGACGTTGAAGTAAAATTTGCCGATCACACATCCTCGTAGGCATGAAAAAGCATTTTCGGTTTGGCCCTGAGAACTACAGTCTAGAGTTCTCTTTTAATCAATAGCACGTTAAGTGGTGAGCTTGAATGCTTGAATCATGCTAAGATCCCCGTTAGAGAGTATGTTTGAGAGGCAGAATTAATATTCCCGGGCTTGCAGTATCGTTGAAATGTGAGGGTATAAATGAGTCACGAAGTTGCAGCACGAGTGTTAGTTTTGCAATTGGTAGCAAACTTGCTATATCAGATGACGACAACACGTCACCACACACCTATCAATTACATAATTGGTGGAGGAATCATTTCGGAGTAACCAGACGATGGCTGTGGATGCGAATGCGTAAACATCGCTTGGCCACGCGAATGTTAGATCCAGAGTTGGATGTGGCAACCAGTGTTGTACAGGTGGGACATCTCTGCAACTTTGACGTCTATGGGCCAGTCAGTCGAGTCGATGACCAGGGAATAAGGCAAGCGCAGGAAGACCAGATGTTTACAGACTGTTAGGTCAAATGCCACAAAAGCTTGTCAGTCCCGTTTCTATCCGGTTATTTGATAAGCAATTGTGAAAGCTAAAAAGCCGGTCACACAGCCACTTATCATCATGATCGAAGAGGGTGGTGACGACGCAGACCACATCTGGCAGAATCTGAAGGCAACCAATGCGCTATTTAGTGAAGATGTACACAGAACGCCCTAGATTCCAATGCATCAGAATTTTGGCCATCTAGTAGCAGAATGAAAACGGACCTTGAAAAATATCACTCATGTGGTTCCCTAGGCACCGTCCAAAATCAAGGTGAGTTTGCACCAAATTCCGGGGATGTCGTGGTTAGGTTTAGGGTTAGGATGAAGATCAGGTTAAGAATTGGAGTTAAGGTTTGAGGTAGTGCTAAAGGGAGAGTTGAGGCTTAGGGTAGGGATAAGCTTAAGGCTTATCCACTAGGTTTGTTAATCCTGGTGTGTGAGTTAAGAGAGCAAGGTCTTGCTGTGGTGCGCGAAGACGGCTACGCCACCAATGCGCCCACTCCCGCATCAGAAAACTGACCGGCTCGGACGGTTGTCTGATTTTGGGGGTGGGGAAGAGAGTGAGGTCGATGGCTCAGCGCATTTTTCCTCACCATAAACAATCTGACGCGCTTAAAACTATCACGGTGCAGTAAAAGCCGTGGCTTGGAAGGTTTACAACTGATGGGATAACTCGGACCACGTGGTCAGCCCAGTTTAAGCGTTTGGGCTTAATGGATGACTGGTGGGCTGAGAGTCAGGTTGCAATGGCTCCTTCTTAATGTGGCCTTTCTAGCACTCCCACTCAGTTGGGATCAGATCCGCCACCGTCTTGTGTCGTTTTGTTCTTGTTCGGATTAGGACCACAATGCATGGGCCTGCGCCTTCTCCCATCTCTGGTCTTGTTGACTCTGTCTTGACACCGATTCCAGGTGGAGGAATGGAACAGAGTGAGGTGGATGCATCGAAAGTCTGCTCTAAAAATATTCCATCAAAATTCATCGTCCTTGCACCACCCTACTGTGGAGCACCCAATGGACATCGTCGAAACTACGACGGTCAAACTGTCGTCAAGACGTAGGAATAGTTACAATTCCTGAAGTTATATGTGAGGCCAACATTATTACTTGGGCAGGCGTTCCTATGTTCATGTCCTGTTTCCTGATCGGAACCTCTCCCAGTAAACCCTGTGCACTCTTTTGACCTACCGATTACCGGTTGCTCATATATTTGCGATTGCTTGCGAGAGTTTTGTCCCCCAGTCCCTGGGGCAAAACTGTACGTGCGTAGTCTGTTGTCAGTGAAATTACCCTGCGTGGGATAAATCGGAAGGTAAATTGCTCTTGAGGAACCTGGAATTCTAATGTGGGCAAAGCAAACTTAAGCAGAAGCTGTATTGGCCAGTTTTCATTTAAAAAAGGAATGAGAAGAGGTTTACAGAGGAGGCCGGAGTGTTTATGACCGCCTACTCAGTGTGGTGGCAGCGACCGAACCCTCCTTAACAGTTGATTACTTGCGCCACGTACGACTCCCCCTTCAAGGTGGTGTCAACGTGACACCGATCGATATTTTAGCCTTAGCCGACTGCCAGCAGCCGCACATGAACAACTCCTGCTAGCTGGGGGGTGGCCCTCGGCTTGGCTGAATAATTACTGCGAATATCTGAGTTACCAATACGCTCCCTGGTGAAGCGCAGACTATCCGATGGAACACGGGACTAGGTAGGGTTAAGGGTAAGGCGATAGTAAGGGTTACGTCTGTTCGACAGTCGAAGTCTGACTAGTTCCACTGAATGCTCCACAGCATGGTACGTCAGGGACGGTGACTTGCGCTAGGTTACAGTGAGAGCAGACACGCGCTCTCCCCACTATACAGTATTTATAGGAGGCAAATGATTTCCAACTGCCTACCTATACAAATTATTGACTCGCCTAATCCTCTCAGATGGCTGCCTTTTGTGCGATAATGGCCTGGCTACCCATCGTGCTTACCTCGTCTTAACCTGCCTCGCATTTTCTTATGTCCTCAGACATCTGCGGCTACCGGCGTCGAGCATCGGCGTCACAATGTAGCTCGCAAATTTATCGCTCAACAGGACGGCCAATGGACACCTTTGACCTGCACTCGTCAATAATTCCTGATAGTGGCTGGGCTTGTATAGGGCGTTCCCGCGGCAAAACTTGAAGTTGAATGAACCGTCACAGGACACCTGGGAATTTGGTCCCTGATCAATATTTAGATACGAAAACCTGAATGCGGATCTAATAGGTAAGTCCAAGGAGCAAACCCAAACCTAGGTTCCCTGTAATACGGGACTCATGTGAAGAAGGGGCCTTATGGATTGGGCCGAAGGCAACGTTAGACCAAGGACTTTTTGGGAAGATGAGGTGGGGACCCAAAGCGCGGCTCAACTTCAGCTTTTTTGTTATTGCTACTGATATTGTTTTCGGTAGGCATGTTAGCGCCCATGTAAATTCGAGATGCCCTAAAAGCCGGTACGACGTTGGGGTTGACGAAATAGCTCTAGGCTTACCAAAAGTAGGACACAAGTGTTAAAACCCTAAGCCTAAACCATAACCTGAATTTCTAAGTCTTAATTCTAAACGCTTCTCTAATCCTAGCCCTAAGCACTAACCATAAAATCTTATCCTGTCTGTGGGATCTAACTCTAACCATAACATTTTATTCCATAATTCTTAGTCCTAACCGGTGAATTTAATCCCTAAACTAATTTATAAGCCTTACAGTGGCCATAAAACTCAATCTTAACCGAAAATCCTAACGCGAACCTTATGGAATAAACAGATAAATCAATCGTTTTAGTTAGCAACCATACGGGTACTATCGTGCAAACCTTAGCATAACATGTCTACCTAAATTATATATGAAGCTGTCTTACTTTGATGAAATAATTGAACATACATATAAGCTTATCATAAAATCCTGATTTATCATGCCCTCCATGGTCCACCACGCGCGAAAACAACTGCTACCTAATGTACTGTTTTGTCTGAAGAGATAATGTCACCAGTATGCAGTAAAATGTCTCCAAGACGGAGTAGACCGATTTTCTACTGATTAAGAAAAACTGACACCTCAAACAAAAATCACAATTGTCTGAAAAGTATATTTCCAATCAAATATAAGCCATTTTAAAAAGCAGATGACAGTTGTCTCAGGTCCTGTCGAGTTGCATGGTGGGATGGGAATATTCTGGGCTTTGGAGTTCTACTCTAGCGCCCTCGCGGATAAGATGGAGCGCGCTAAAAGTCGCGTTCAGATCAAATGACAGTCTTTTTATTATTAGTTTATAAGAAATTACTTGCGAAAATTCACCGGGCTCTGTGATATCTTGGTCCAGTTGACGCCGTACACCTACTGCATGGTATTCTTCCTGTTTTTGTATTTGCCAAAAATTGGGAAGAGAAACTTTGGAAACATTTTATCATTTAAGATCTTCTTGCAGGTGGCCTCCATACGTGCCCTCTGCGTGATTCCCCTGACGATGCTTCTGATAAGGCCGTTGAAAAGTGGAGGCACTCGGCTGAGTTCAATTCCCTCCCATACTGCCAGATTACATCCTCTCATGCGGGCTACTTGCCGAGGCTGAATCACGCCTTCGGTCAGACCGGTGGCTGCAGTCCGAAGTTGAATGGGCGGTTCTGGTAGCAGTTCGAGACTGAAGTTTACGACAAAGGGCTTGATCTCGAGGCGGAGATCCTTAACAGAGACGGGAGGGTGGGGGGCCGTGATTACTCCAGTAATAACATAAAAAGTCATAAAAATGCCCGGGTTGGCAACAGTCAGAGTCTACTTCACTGGAGAATCAGCAAAGTCAGTGGAGATTCACATACGACTGAAAAGGGGACGAGATTGCTTATGAGCAAACGTGAATAAGCCCCAAAGCAGACCGGGACGCGTAAGTTCCGTTAATGATCGGTGAGCGTTCCTCAACGAAGTTCCGAATTCAAACTGTTGTCTGCTTCTATTCGTTGCAGTTGATAAGCCGTCGCGAAATTTTTTGGAACCGATAAATCCTGCAGCCTACGCCTGTTTATAAATATTTCGCCTTTTTTAAAACTGATGTGCCAACTTGGAGTAAAACCAAGGATATCCAAGGAGTCCATTTGGCTTTCTAGAGCCAGCCAAAAAGTGCTACTGCCTTAAAAGCGCTTGCAGAAGTTACACTTGGCCCACTAATCGGGAACGAACGATTGTACAACCTTTCTAACGAAAAGGTGGAGGAAGGGCAGCTTAAAGGACGGAAATTGGCAGGAATGCGTTGTTAATGAAAATTCATGTATATGTACGCCTTCATTGTCCGTGTGAGCTGGTTTTTTGCGCACTGAATTAGACCACATTACATGCATACCTATCCATGCCTATCTACACGCTGACATAGCACTAACCCTATTTATTGCATTCCTTCGGGTAAGCCTCGTTGCCGGGTTAGTAGGATAGCACAGTAGTTCTTTGGCATGCATTTAAGTAAAAGAGATTACTTAAATGGGTTCAAGTAGTACTTGTCATACTGTAGACTTATAATTTATTTGAGTCCGATCATAATTTTGGCTTTTAAGTAAGCTTTTTCATCATAACCTTAAAAAACATACCTTAAAAGTTACTGCTCAAGTAGCATGTATTTAATCAATAGATTTTCTATGCCCTTATAAAATCGACCGGATTTTACAACAAACTCAATTAATATTCTTTTTTGTACTCACTTGAAGAAAGGATATTTTTCAGTTTTCCAAAACAATTTCTTAATTCCAGAATAAGTTTGAACCCAAGCTGCTGTTTCACATACATTCAGGGTTTCCAATATATTTTCCGTGTAATATAAATCCTTCATTTTATAAGCTATTAAGAAGAGGTAATATAAGCTTCTTAAAATTTTGCCCTAAATGTGAACTCTATAGTATACTTTATAAACAGCATTAATACTTGAGAAGAGACAACGCTTTATGCACATTTGACGGTCTTAAAGAACCTCATAATCAGAAAACTTTTTAAAGCCGAAAAATACCCTTTCTTTGACCAAAACACAATTTTCTACCCTGTAATTACAAGAAAGCATATTTTTACGCATATTTTCTGTCACATGCATTTTAATTTATGACAGCATTGACAATCAATGGCTAAAATACATAATATTCTATTAGTTATTTTTATAGAGTGGGTTTTTTAAAGGCGGTCAGAAGGAAGCTAGTTCACAATACGGTAACCTGACTAACTAATATCGCAAACTACTTTATTAATATTTTCTACTTGAAAACACTTGTCAAAATTTAAGGTTAATATTAAATGAGATAAAACATCTAGTGAACACTCAGGTTATACGTCTACTTTTTGTATTTCTATAATATTAAAACAAGAATTTTTCTTTCTAAGCGTTCTCCGATTAGCTGGACTGACAAGCTTTCATACCGCCTGACAGCAGTTTAGATTGGATGCAAGAAAAAACTTAGCACTTCCGGTTTGTCTGGGAGCTGAGCGGCAGCAGTCCACGTGGGCTCCAGCTTCGAAGTTCGGCTGCATTCAGCCCCATCTATTACTGACGGATGAGAGCGGAAAGCTCTCACTCAGGTGCAGAAGCATATTCATGGGGTATCTATAGGCTGAATGATGCCAGCACGGTGTGATAGAGTTTCCGCTATTTGCTTACGGTGCATGGGTTGGAAACAGCAAATTCCAAACTGCTACCCGACACTTGCGCTGACAGAAGACGTTTGTTCAAATCCTCAAGCTGCCCTGGCCTAGACTAGACCAACAATGTTTGTGCAAAGCCATCCATGCTGTTTCACCTTTGTCTGGTTTGCGTTAACCTATTCTGACCTGAGGATAAAAATTACTCAGGATTCGCAGTTTGGATGCGAATCACTGACTGATGACATCAGAAATGACCATGCTGGTGTCGCTGTCTATTTCGGAATAAAACTTCACAAATCTGGGAATCGGTCAAATAGTGATATGAGATTTAAAACCCACATAAGGCGTCCAAAGGATGTTGCTTAGTTGTAGGTCAACTGAGAGGTTGGTAGCTCCGAAACAGCCGTTAAGATTGAAACGACACTTGCCCGGGCCGCCATTTCCTGACTGCTCCAGATGCAGTGGACATGCTCGGTAAAACGATGGCAGACCAATAACCGTGAGTTCCTTCAATTTAAAGCCCATAAATTTGACACTTGGTGGCCGAACACTGACCACATCGGCGCCCTCCAGAAAGGCATTCAGGGCGGCATCAACGAAGTTGTCCACAACTGAGAGGTTAGATCCGGCTGCAGATAGAATAGAAAGGGGGCGAGACTGGTGTCAAGCCTCATGTCGGGCCAGTGATGAGAGTCATGACTAGGTAAATGAAACGTTAGTATGAATGTCTGACTGAGGGATCAAACGACATCAACCTCTATAGATTGTTAAACGTTAAGATGGGTAAAAGGGGAAAGTCACAAGCGTCTGGCGAAATCCTAACTGGTGCATGAGATCACCTTCCCATATTAGTCATTAAATTCCTTGTCAGAATCTCACACATTCGTTATTATTCTTTATAAATACATACTGCCTTTGCTCTATATGTGCATTAGAAGTAAGCTTTTTTAATAAATAAACGCTGAAACCAAATACGTTGTTTTGGGCAAAAGAAACTGAAGCGATCAGTTTCCAACATCCAGCGTCCATGTTGTCTTCCTTCAACTTAATAAACGCCAACTGTTGTCTAAGTCATCTCTTGGGGTGCAATAGTCTCAGTGGAATAAATTGGAATACACACCGTACTGATTATTTTCCATCAGTAGCAGAAAGATTTCAGAAACAGTCCCTGGCTTGCTCCTATTCTAAGGACAAGCTGGGAGTGAAGTGTCTCCAACATTTTTGCTTCGAAATCTGTCCATCGTTTTGTAATCGACAGCCAGCACTGTGTACTCTGCTCGTACAAAACTGTTCATTCTAGTGACTTATCCAACCAGGAAAGCGAAAAAACATTTCAATCTGGTCAATTGCATCAAGGGGAGTGCAAAACCTAACAAAATATTTGATTTTAAACCTTGAGAATCCTTTTACTAGACTTCCTCCAATATTAAGCGGTCAACTACCTGTCTTTTCGTTGCTTATTTATTCCTTCAACATGAACTGCCCTTGGTTTCGAAGTGACCCTTATATCGAACACTTTAGTACAACTTTAAGTCAGTCTTCTCAAAGTTCTGCAGTATAATTAGCCGTTTTGGGTTAGCGTTCGCGTGCCTCGGGATTTTCCGTTAGGGCTGGCCTGGTTTCTCCGTGCTCTATGGACTGTCGCATCAGGGATTGTGGTTCAGCCCTGGAGCACACTTCTGTGTTCATTTTCTTAGCAAATAAATGCGATTATGTGTAAGGAGTCCGGGTGACTTTGATGTATTGCCGTTTTGAATGTGGCAAGGTTCAAGTGGTTCAAGGCGGCACCTCAAAAAGTAACACACTTTTTTACGAATGAATATATGAGTTGGTACAGAGCTAGTAGCGCCGGCATCTCGAAGACGGTTTTGATAACTTGATCACAAAGAATCCGAAAGTACATAACGCCTATAAGAGTCAAATGTGGTTTAACCGTGGTCTATATTCTCACCCGCTTCTTCTTCCATCAGGGTAAACTGGGGTACCGATATATTATCAACAGACTCCATCACGGTCAATTTGCTTCCATTTGGTCTCGATTTCAGCGTCATATTCTTCCAGCGCGTGACTCAGAGGTCAGCGATTATTAGGGGTCGGGGATAATAGGGATTTTATGGATGGAGCTAAATGAAGAAACGGAGAGTGCCAACCGAATCCTTACACCACCTACCTTGTTTTCGTTAGTATTAGCATTTGCTGCTGGGTCACACAAAACTTTATTGCCCCGACAAGTGGGCGAATTGTGAGATTCGGTGGCTTTACCTCACGCCTACGAATATGCAGACCCTCGACGGTAGCAAGAATGCGACCAGCCCTGCGCGGTCTTTCACAGTAAAACGGATGCGTTTTGAAACTACTGCGGCCTCCTAATAGTCAAGGCTTGGAAAGTTGCTATTTTATGCAATTCTTCGATCCTCCCATAGCCAATGAACTATAGTTTCTAAACTATAGTTACTAAACCGGAACTGAAGGCTAACCCTAACTAGCACGATATATAGAGTTAGGGTTACGTTGGCATGTACTACGGTCGCGTATTACTCACTGACCTATCCTTTGTACCCTGAGTTCTTGCCAAAATTGCTCCCCAGTGGTCTTTATTTCACCACTGTGGCTCGGTTTACTTTGAATCGCTTTGAGAATTACAGTATTTAGCCAGCTAAATGCTTTCTTGCTTTGGAGCTACAGGGATGGACTTACAGTGCTGTTTCCAACTCCCCAATAGGGTGATACTCTGCCCAGGACTGCACACTAGGTGTCATTTTTCTCATTTCTTCGACTAACCACACTATTTAGATATTATAGTAACAATGGTCGGACACCAGATACCCTGCCTCGATCGTTGGAATAGATATTAAATTCGTCTGCGTTTGGTATTTACGCGTGAAATCATCCTTAAAAATAATATAAATAGAGGTATTGAATGCACAGAGGGATCAGTATTTCTGTTACCTCCCGGACGAGGAGCTAATGGTCTGGCCAGTTTATGCCCTTTTTCAGCTCAGGGGAGACGCCGATATTCCGAACATTCCCCCTGACTCCAACGCTAAAATGACTTCTAAACGTAACGTTAGCTCCAACTTCAAACGTAAGCCCACCCTAGTCGGTTATCCACGGAGCACGTTCCCAGCTCCTGTGGAAATCCTAGTTTTAAACTCCTTTATTTAAATTCCGTTAAGATGCATTAAATGTACTTCTGAGGAATAGCCCCGATCACCTTAATAAGTATTCCCTTCACCTACGTTTCGTATTCCTGCTCGAAAGCAGCATGAAGAACAAGTTCAAATGGCGGTACCGAATTTACATATGCACCAGTAGTAGTTTTTTGCCCTCGAAAGAAGAACTTGTTAGTCTAGCCCTAACTGCGAACTTTACCCTAACGCCAAGGCTGCCCTCCACGCCTAATAATCCCGGAACTTAGCATTAGTTCCCCGGGTGAACAGATGGGGGCCTATTCCTCTGCTATGCTGACACAATGGCTACTCCACCACATGGCTGCTCAAGTTGGTTACTCACGCCTTTTGCCTCCCAAGGGTGGAACTGGGGCGGTAATTGCTGGGCCGGCCACATCAGCCTCGGTGTTGCGCGTTGGTATCCTAATGACGAGGCAATTTTGCTCTTCACTTTGGCACCCCGGGAAATATCCATTCACACCCTAACCGTGTCAGGAAGTACGATGTTCAGATGAGGGATAAATTAACTGCAATTGGCGGAGACGATTGTCACCTCTCGGCAGGGGTTTGGCCTCTCCTGGTAGTTAGTTTGGGGGTTAGACCAGAGAGCTGGCACCTTTGCTCTTCATCGCGGTGGTGTGTTTAGCAGTTCTTCTCCGAAATAGCCCTCCCTTAGTTTCTGCCGCATAGGTGTTACCTCCGTGAAGTTGTGAGATTATTCTTGTCATATTTATGCACGAATATGTCTTCAATGTTCAGCCCTCATACAAACCTGCTTCTTGGAAAGCCCATAATTATTTTTATGGTGTCCGAATTGCGATCCACTGATTTCGTCGGCAACATTACAAGTTGCTGTTCGGTGTAATTTTTTAACTTTGGTTCTATCTACTTGACTTCATATTTACAACGACTGACGTCTTCGGGCTGGGGTCTACAGTCTGCTGTCACTGTTTGCCATAGTCATTTTGGTATGTTGTGTACGTAGTTTTGGTTGTTCGGCATCGTTCAAATACATTGGTAGTAGGCTCTGTGGGTTCAGTGACATTCAGTATGTTCATTCGGCTTTTATCTGCCGTACAAAATAAACTAAAGACGAACTGAAAGAAATCACATCAGTTGTAAATTATTTCTGCTCCTGGGGGTCGTATGAATTAAAGTTATGATGACTTGAATGAAATCAAATTTAGTTTCGATTATCGGCTTCTGTAGAGGACTTTCTGAACCATTATGCCGGTTTAGTTTTAGGTAGTTGTTATCCGATTTCAGGGGAAGCCCACTTTCATATGTAAAAATTTCAGGCACCATAGTGATTAAAAATGTATTTTCGGTAGCAACGTGACTGTCTCAGCGTTGGGAAGTCAGTATCCGACTTGCGCTTGAGAAGTGGAGTCTGATTATCTGAACGGACATGCTAGAATCTATAATCAGAGACGATGAAAAATAGGGAAACTGAATGTGTAGAGGAGGTGGTATTGAAAAGATGCAACTTCAACGCAACCACGTGGTTGATAAAGCTAGTTTCTGTCCCATTAATCGACCGCATTTGCAATTGAGACACTAAGTGCTGGTGTCAGTTACGCCTATGCCATTAATTAACAAGACGAAAATGATTCGGTAGTTTCATTCTGCAGTTCCATGCCCCGAATAGTGTTCATTCGTAGTTCGCCATGGGAAAAATTACTCCCTCCAGGTAGAGGTAATTGTACTTGTTGATGAATTGCGACAAAGACTCAATAAGTCCGCGACATGTATAATTGTCACTTCATTAAATAACTTAGGCCCCGAGAAGAACGAGACACATTGCCTGAACAAAAAATTTGTTCACCTGAAGGTTCGGATTCATGCTCGAACCTATTAACCCTCGTAGCTGCATGGGCAACTTGTTGATATAGATCCTACGTATGCCACCGCAGGAAGCAATTTGTGGCAACTTTACAGAACGATATCAATAATCATTAAAAAAGACCCTGAAATATGATCTTGGTTAGAACGGATTAATTGGGCGGAGTTTTAATAATGACTATGACGCAGCATAATCCTTATGGTTTCGCCAGAACGTTATTTTTCGAATGTGCGTCTTCCGAACATATTGAATAAAAACCTTACAGAAAAATTACACGGGAATTGCAAAATGATGTAGAAAATCTGCACATTACACTTTTCGAGTAGAAAAGCTGAGGAAGACGAAGATATTCAACGCTTGGTTTTCCACAAAATCTACTTAAAGACTTTGAAATCGATAAAAAAACTGCCTATCAACTAATAAGTTATATTTTACCCAGTGGGATATTTGCAAGCGGACGCAAGGACGCACATTAATAGGATGGCATTCTACCATGACTGACCTACTTCATAATTATACTTTATGATAGAAGGCAGTAGAATTCCACCTAAATCATCCTTTTAAACACAAATTCCATTTCATTATTTCTGTTAAAGCTTCATGCGTGACGTTAAATATCAAGGAAAGTTCACGGTCCAACTAGCAGCAAGTTTAAACGAGGGAATAGTGCGCACAACCGACAAACGAGGTCCTCCTCTGTATGTGAAAGTAGAGAATTGAGTACATTAAAAGATAGTTAATGGACGTACGCGCGGAAGATTCTCCATTTATAAAGGCAGCCAAAATAAGAATCTTCAAAGCAAGCACTGCTAAAGTTCGGTTCATCTTCCTTGCGTATTTGAGTACTGTTCACAGTATCAATGGCCTGCTTACTGTCAGATGACAAGATAAAGGCTCGCGCTTACGAGTCCCTGTGAGCTTGTAGTGTGACAGCCACTGCATTGGCCGAATCGATGCCCTTGAGCTCAAGGTCATGGATTGCTTATCGTCATTGGTGTTGCGGAACATGAAACGACATTTGTTAATGTTTCAGGCAAATTGATTTTAAATACATTTTTTAAGCGGTAAATCTTTCCAAATTGAAACAACTAGCTTACGAAGATTGTAAAAAAGGGGCCCAGAAGAATTTTTGGAACAATAAAATAAATTTCTCCCCTGGTGTGGCATCCTTTTGCTAAAGTTGAAGTTTTTGGATAAGATGCGTCAGTTATATTGGTACCGAAATCGCATTTGAAATCGCTATGGAGTCAGGACTTTTGAAGCATGAAATTTTGCAGCTTTTACACAAACATACATGCTGCTCCTACCTCGACAAAGTTTCGCTAAAACGAACTTTCCTACACATTGCAGGGAGCACACGAATGCACAGAAACCACATCTGTGTCATCCTGGGTAATCAGTGGTTAAAAAAGTAAAATATTTTCAAACAAGACGCCTTCTACTTTTTTCTTCCGTCCTCATAGAAGCTTAAAACCGTATTTCAGTATTTCTCGTCGTTGTCAGCACTACGGACATCGGGTATCGATTGCTCTTCCATTGCCCATCGCCTGAACCAAACAACAGACCAACACTGTCCGACCTGATAATAAACTACTTCTAGAGACGGTGATTATCCAGGAAGATAAATCAACCGAATGGTCAGTCTATTCATGGCTACAAAGACGGCAAAGTTTTCGAACAAATGATTTAAGCCCTTACTGAGTGTAAATAGTTCATATCTGACCTATTTCCTCGCCATTCTTTATATAAACTCATGTCCTCATGTGCATGAGGTAGGTAGTCACCATGAGCTAATCTTGGTTTCCGTAGTCTTTTTTTGTAGCGACGCTCTCAGTCTATCTGAGTAATCCAGGAAAGTTGGCTACAGAAGACGAAATGGTCGGGCAGTGAAGGCAGATCATTATCTTCCTGAGCGTCTGAGTTCCACTTTCGACAGTAGGCAGTCACACTGTATCGCCAAGGAGGACTGTGCAGGAATTCATATGCCGACCCAAGAGCACTATGGTGGTTGGATGAGTTTTAATTCGGGGCCCAGGCGTTGACAAGACAACGGCCCACTTCAATGGTTACTTCAGCGGCTTTGAACTTGAATTCTTAACCATCGCACAACTAGCTTTAGTTCGTGCGCGCGTAATCAAGGCCTTCGTGTGGTCAAACTTGTGCATTCTTGGTGACAGTTAAAGCACGGAAGATGAGAAACGACGTCGGAATGCTCACTGGAATTAAGCCTGTCCCTAATTTTCATGACCAGGCTGAGCATGACAGTATTGGAGCCCGCATGCAAGTATGAAAGCTATTTCTACGGCACTGCGTTCGGCCTTTAGAGAAACTTCCACGATGAAGATCGGAGCACACACACACACACCCACACACACGACAGTTCGACCGTCGTAGTCCGACGATGTCCACCGTATGCTCATGGGAAAGTTGAGCAGGGACGTTGACTTGCGCGTGATTTAGTTTAAAGTGATAGTAGACTTGCGCTGCATCTACCGCACTCTCTCCTCCTCCCCCACCTGAGCCGGGTGTCAAGACAGAGTCAAGAAGACCGGAGGCGGGAGAGGACGCAGGTGGCTGGCGCGGCCGTGTCCCTTAAGTCCTAGCCGCCCCTAGGCATGCCACCACACCGCCATGTTCGGCATTTGTTATGGGAGCGCAACCCGAATAACGCCTGCCGTTCCCTAATGTGGCCCCCATGTTGGTCCAACGCATCTACCACGTGGCCCGTTTAGGGGGCACACACGACAGTTCGACCGTCGTAATCCGACGATGTCCACCGTATGCTCATGGGAAAGTTGAGCAGGGACGGTGACTTGCTCGTGATTTAGTTTAAAGTGATAGTAGACTTGCGCTGCATCTACCGCACTCTCTCCTCCTCCCCCACCTGAGCCCGGTGTCAAGACAGAGTCATTCCGAACCTAACAAATTGATTTCACCAAAATTTTGTTTTGTCTGTAAACAAATTCTTGACTGTAGTCAACTAATTGTTAGCCTATACGGCGGTGAGCGGTGTGCTAAAACGTGGTCTAACTCTCAGCATTCTCAGATACCCTGATGCCGATGGATTTTGTCTCTCAGCTCATGCTTTCCTTATCTTACCATTGTTGATTGGGGAGCATGGAAAAGCCAGAGATTGGCTTTGCACGCTACCATAGTAGACATAGTTACAAGAAGTACAGATAAACGCGCCGCAATTAACAGTATTGGCCTCATCTGCAACCGTAACAACTTAGTCATGAGGTCGTTCGTTGCCGTTCATCGTTCTACCCTGATCGGAGTATGAGATACTGGAAATCCGCCAGTTCTGACTATTAGGATTAAATGACCAAAAGCTAACAGTAGCCACCAAATTTTCTGGAGCATAAAACTTTTGGAATACCGAATGCTTACCACTCGGCGGCCGAAATCCAAATTTCTAGAGCAAGAATTTTAGGCCAAACACTAGGTCCATAACCGTTCATGATATAAGATCAGACCAGGAAAGCCCCTCCCACGTACACCCATGGAAGTGATCGCATTTTGTGAATGAATTCTTCCACTTGTCTGTTTTTTTTCAAATTTAAGACGATGTTACCTGACAGGGTCAGCTTGCGATTGTACTGCGCAACGAATAAGCAGCACATTGGGACAAGCTGGTTTTGTTTTATACTACTGATGAATAATCCACCTTCTCCGACTGCCCACTACGTGAAAAATATCCGCCCACGCTTACGTAGCCCTGTGAATTAGCATTCTGACAGTCATTGGATGAGCTGTATTGGTGTCCTTGAGCTCAAGGCCACAGATTGCTTCTCCCGATTAGTGCTAAAGACTCTGAATAGGTTTTTGCCAATGTTCGGAAAAAATAAGGGTAGTAACGGAATTTTTTGAGCAGTAATTTTTTCCGAGTTTATGTGATTAATTTGCGAAGCTTGTAAAAGTGTGCTTAGGAGCACTGCATGAAGGATATTTTATTGCTGTGTGCGGCATCTTCTTGCCAGAGTGGAATATTTTGGAAAAGAGGCTACAGTCACACTAGTACAGAAATTGCATTTGGAAGTGCTATGGCACCAGGAGTTTTTAAGTATGAAAGTTTTCAGTCACTGAAATTGACAGCTTTTATACAAACATATATTCTACTCCTACCTCGACCAAGCTTCACAAAAACGAACTGTCCAACACATCGAAGGAATGCACGGAAACCACTTTTGTGTCATCCTGGGTAGACAGGAGTTAACGGATTAAACATATTTTCAAACAAGATGTCATTTAACTGTTCACTTCCATCCTCATGCATGCTTGAAGCCGTCCAGGATGCCTTCGAGGCAGTAGTCCCGCAAATCGATTTGCTAATAGCGGAAAAGTAGTGGCACGAACTCAGTGGACCAAAAGAGCCCTTTTATGGACCTCCTCGTGTCAAGAAGGGCTCGGAGGCACATTACTAGAACTTTCCTTTAAAAGATAACCTGAAGTGTAGATAGCAGACGTACCTGAAGCAGCTGATTACTACTGACATATTAATGTAAGAATTAGAGGGAAAACCATACCGGCAGGCGGGATTGAAGTGCTTGACCACTAATGAGCTGTGTTACAATAAACGAACAGGTGATTATCTAGGGTATAAACATACGGTATTTTGCTTCGGGCGTGTCCACAGCTTTGGCCGAACATGCGCATGGGCACGCTATGCTGATGAAGTCCGCCAGCCACTGCATAAAATCTTGGCAGCTGGCAAATGGCGGGAGCGAACGACACTGAAGTGCCTCTCGTCATGGCTAATCAAAAAGTCCTCAGTGGCAATTTGACCATTGTGTAGCCCATGGTGTAGCTAGCGCAGCAGAGTCGAATTGCTTTTGGATTGGTTTACTGCGATAGCAAACGTGGGCAGCGTCCAGCACGCTTTACCGCTCCTCACCCAGTTTGGATCCCGTAGAGAGACAGATTTAGAAGGGCCAGAAACAAGTTTGGGCACGATGGTTGTCAAACCGGAACAAACTGGTTTTTCTGATGAGGTTTCGAGGTGATTGCATGTCTGTGCATTTTTGAGGGCTTGGCGACCGTTAGCATTAAACATTGTCATCTCACTGGAGGCTGCTCGTAACTTTGACTCCTCTTTTTGTGGGTTCGTCACGGGACCATTTTAACTCGGTTTTCTAAAGTTCAATGTGGCCATGGATACAGGACGTTCAACGCTACTGGAAGGTCTACACGCCTGTTCAAATCTAAGTCCTTCTGCTTTAGAGTGGCCTCGGCCTAAGATTATCGTTCCTTGTAGGTCAAAATATATGGTCAGTTCTTCCAATATGCGTTGCAAGCCGCACGTTTTGGTCCAGCCTCCGATGCGTCCATTTGCACCAGCGGCCTTCAGGCCCAATATACGCCTGTCAACAGGCCGAGACAGCATAAGATGAAAAAAATCGATGAGCCCAAAGACAGTCACTTAAAATTCTCATCAGTCTTGGACATTTAATTCTTTGAAAACGAAGAGACAGCCAAGCAGCGGACAAATCTGTTTTGGTGAGCAACTTTAATTTCTCAGATAACCACCCCGGAAGTCCCACATTCGCAATAACCCGTCTACACCTGTCACACGTGACGTAAATACCGAAAAAAAACTTTACCAGACCGTTACAAAAAGGGGAGGCCTATATCCCATTTAAATGAGAGTAGCATAGAGAACACATTGAGCAGTGGCACCTAAGTAGGATTTACAGCAGTCACTCCGCAAACAGGACTTACCGGGAGGAACGCTATTCGGCACTTTTTCATGCAACCACTTAGAATGTACACACGAACTGTCAGGCGTTGGTCTCCAAAGCAAACCGTAGCATCAGCAGGCAAACGAGAATGAATTGATTAACCGATATTTTTACTGACCGCGACTACAGTTCCGACTGGCATTTCAATTCAAAAACGAAGTTTTACAGGACCTAACGCAATAAAAGCTTCGCCATAGGGAAGCACCTTGACTTTCCTGCTTGGGAAGATTTGGACTCACACCGTGGGATACTGGACGGTGCCCCTCTGGGATATTAGGTTTGAGTGATTGAAAGTTATATGGTAATCCGAAATATCCTGGTGAGAACGCTTGTGGAATAGCAAATACTCCTCACTATGCGGACCATTGCTAGACTTCTAGAGCAGGAATTTAGGGCCACAAGCAAAGCCCGAACCCGTAAGTGTAATATGGCTATATTGGGTAAGCTCCCGCCCGTTTCCCTAGAGGGAATACTGTAGCGTCTAAGCGGCTTTTGTACTCTGAACATTACAAACATCAGGGCTGATCCTATGTTGGAGAAAAGATAGAAGGCGACAGACTGGGGGTTTTAGTGTGCACAACTCCCTGACTTGGTGTTGAAGGTTGCTATAGTCACTGCCAAAGTCAAGGATAGCGTTGACTGCGTTCATTAATGGCTTGGAGTGAGGTAGTTAGACAATGGTGGCAGTTGCTCTAATAGGTTTGTGGAGCGAGTTCGTGTATTGTCCAATTGGTCTGTTTTGCCTTTCCCGAGGACTGATTAGTCTAGTGGTTCATGTTGCATCGGTTGTAGGGTGGCCTGTTCATACTCGGGAAGTTTCGGGTTCAGAGCAGGGGTGTAAACCCAAACGCAAAGTCCATACCCCTTTATGCTATAAGATCAGGACGGAGAAGCCCTCCCCAAAGTACGCCTTAGTAGTTGATCGTATTTTATGAATGGGTTTTTCCCTTTTCGTCATTTTTGTTTTCGAATTTAAGACTATTTTGCCTGTCAGTATTCCGGTCAAACAAGTCTTGTCTGTGTCATCTTACGATCGTGCAGCGCAGCGAATAGGTAGTGCATTGGGACCAGTTCATTTTGTTTTCAACGAATGATGGTTTATCCGCCTTCTCCGACTACGCACTATGTCAGTAGCCTGCTCGCTGTCATATGACAAAGTATCTGCTCACTCTTGCGCATTCCTGTGAGTTAGCATTGTGAAAGTCATTGGATGAGCCGAATTGGTGGCCAGACATTGCTTCCCTGAATCATCTTTTGCAAACGTTCGAAGCAATAAGGGCCATGATTGAGTTTTTCTTAAGCAGTACGTATTTCCGACTTTATATGATATACTTATGGATCTCGTAAACTGTGGATAGGAGCATTGTGGGAACAAAAAAGGATCTTACCTCACTGTGTGTGACATCTTATTGTTAAATTTGAAGTTTTTTCCAAGCGCACTATGATTCCATTGATACCGATATTGCATTTTAAATTCCTGGGGTGCCAAGGCTTTCTAAATATGAACATTAACAGAGAATAAACAGAAATTGGTCATAAAAACATACATTATGCTCCTTTATCGGCAAAGATAGAAAAAAGGGAACGTTTTTTTAACACAGAAGAGTTCACTGGCAACGAATGCTTACCCTAACGAACATAGCATAGAAGGTAAGGGTTAGTCTATAGGTTATGGCTGACGTTAAGGTTATCGTTACATTTGCTTGTAAATGGGCGTGAATAAGTATTTTGGTAGTACGAGCTTATTCAGTGCTAAAAACCACCGCAATAAAACAATGACGGTAGATAAAGAAATTTCTTTTCATTGCCAACTCATTAGCATCCTTTAAATTTCCCTACCCCATTTCCCCATGGGTTCTTTAGGAGGGGGTAGATGTACGAGCATTCGTTACTCTTAGTCCCCTTCCGCGCACACCTGACATTGTGTTGATGCCCAGAAATTTCACCAACACACCATCCAGTATTCAGTTAGTCAGAACACATCGTTATCCCGACTCCATTCTTGAACTATGTCACTGAATTACGATAGTCGAAGAGGTATTTCTGCGCTCATCAGAGCGTGCTACAGTGATTCAGTAGTAGTAGAACAGGGCAGATTGACTCTACTGAAAACTTTTTATCCCCGCTTGACCCATAGATTAATGGGTTCAGAGACGCCTCCCTCACCAACCTGGGTCCGGTGGCAAGACAGAACGAACGGTGTTGGGATGAGGTAGAGGGCCTGCCAAAGTTAAACGCCCGCTTCTGCATGTCACGCGCATGACCTAGTCCGCGCGCTATGGACCAGGTTTGCACGGAAATAAGTGACGACTCGGATCCCTACCGAGTGGGAGTGTCATAGAGGTCAGATCAATCAGGAGACGCTCCATCGTGAAAGGACTAACTTATGCAGTTAGTTATCAGCCTTACAAGCTACGGCTTTTAGCTTAAAATCAAAGAGAAACTACAAATCAGATTGTTTGTAGCGAATAAGATGTATTGATTGGCATGGGGCCTCAGTCCTCAGAGTCCACCTCTCTCCGTCTCTTCTCCCCTTCCCCACTGACCGAGCCGGTTAGCCATCTGGTGTCGTAATTTGATGTAGGTGGCTTGCGCCGAGTAAACCTGCACCTAGGAGCGCCTCCACACACCCCACTTGTTGCAATTGTTCTGGGTATGCAGCGCAAATAACGTATGCAGTGCCCTTATAGAGCCTCAAGATTGGTCCGCCGAACCTATCGCACAGCCTTTTGTAGGGCAAGGTAAATGTTTGATGTCAACTATCCACTCGTTGTACCAAAATGTCAAAATTACATAACCCAGAATTGATTGGTGGATGGCGGGAAATAAGCCATGTTTGTGCATCGAGACTCCATTTTACTCCACGGTACATCTTGCAGTCATGGATAAAAAATTTGTTGATTCATTCAAAGTTGCCGCTGAATTTTAAATCGATTTATCGATTACCATCTGTCGGTCTTACGATAAGCGACGGCCACTTGCATGACAGCAGTTTATGAAAAAAACCGCCTTTTTAACTACTAGGCATTGAGCTTACATTTTAACCGAGCGAGTCATGCTGCTCAATGCTGCATGCCAACTCATGTTTTGGCCCGCTCTTTAGCTTCAAAGGTGTAACGAAAGTAAAAATGTCTGCAACGGCCATTTGAGGATGTCCGTATTCCCCATGCGTTTCCTTTTCAAAGCAGAAATATTAGAAACTTTAAGAGTTCTAAGGAAAAGTCAATCGAAAATTGTTTAATCATAAGACAGATTTCGATTGCAGACCACCCATTACTGTATTTGTCTCCAAGTGAAAAGTGAGCAAAGTTCACTACACGTGGGAGGGGGAGGTAACCAGGGTGCGTTATGGCAGTGTTTTTTGCCTGAACTGTGAAAAACAATTGTGTACTCTGCTCCAGCACCTTGGCGAAGTAACAACAGGTATGCTTTTTTGCAGTGCTCTTTGTACGTGAAAAATCTATATAAAGTAAACATTAAGGTCGGAAAAAAATAGATGCAGGTCACCTCGCGTCGATATTAGAGTCTGTTTTTCACGAGGAGGCCAGCGTGTTTCACAGCGAACAACGTGGCACTTATCACAGACGCAACGTAATTAGGATTTTATTTTCTAAGACCTGGTACACGAACGTTAAATGGACAGGAGAACATTCCGAGGATGTTCGCGGAGGAAAATAACCAGAGTATATTTTGTAGTTAGTAGAGATAAATGGCCATGGATAGGTGAATGTGGGGTTCTGTCTCGTTTCCTTTAGTCAGCTGGGGTAAGTGAATTTATCCTAAGGGTTAACCATGACATTTGACCATTCTCTTTTATTTACCTTGAACTTGAAGCTAGCAGTGAGTAAGTAGCACTAGAAGAACTCATAGATTACGGGATGTATAGGACTAACGTCTGAGTGGCTAGTCCACTCGGGTCATGGATTGAAGAATTGCACCTGAAATTTTTTCAAGCTTACCAACCGTTACTGTGACAACTGTTTAATCGAGGCAGAATAGCCCAAGAATTCCCGGATGAAGTTCGAAATGCGTAATTTTTGGCTACCAAAATCGATGTTCATCACCCGTATTGGCTACGCATCACGTCGGGACCCAACCCACGATTTCTCCACTTTTGACGGACTTTCGGAGGATATTTAGTTTGATAATATGCTGAATTTACTTGGTGTTAAAATAATTCACATACGGAAATACAGAATTGTTAGGGTGAGCATGGAAGGTTCTATTTAGTTTGGATTTCTTGTCGGGTGTAAAATTTAATGAAGAAAATAAGAAGTACGCTTCGAAGAATCTAAAGCCCACATTTTCCTTTTCCAACGATTTTGTCCTATTTCCTTGCATGAAACACTTTTAACTGCAAGCAGGGCAGGATTGTTTACTGATCACACGGAACATGCTCCTCCCGCGTTGCAATTCGGACTCCTATCGCGACAACTTAAGTTTTGCGGGAAAATAATAGCCGCAAAGACCTTCTGACCCGTCTCCATATGAGAAGAGATGAATTAGAACTGCAACTGAGAGGATAGTTTATTCTGTACAGAACTATTGGAGAGTAGGTTGTAAGAAGTTGGCAGCCAGGCGAGGGCACGTCCGACAGCCGTGAGGGTGGCGTCTCCAAATGTGAGACAGTGGCGAAGCCGTGTGTGAGTCAGCCTTGGAGGGTATTGGCCGGTTAGGACAGGCAGGATCAACCGCCACTGATGCGGACGCGCAGGTAGGTGTGAAAGGTTCAATTTTGCAACACAGTCGTATAAAGACTAACACTCTGCCGATTGGGATGGTGGTCCCTGGCTTGTCAGCCATAAGAGTTGACGCATGATAATAAAAGAATTCATTTGATACATTTGTGAAAACCTTGGCAGCCTCAGTGGGATTCAAAACCACGACAGCAAGGAGGAGGCATTAGTACAGCCCACGCTTTGGCTGCCTGAGTTGCCAGGCCCCACCTGGGGTCATGAATTGAATCAAACTTGGTTCATCCTACCGGGGCCGTTGAGGTTTTCACAATTGGGTCAAATGAATTATTTACCACTGTCAAAACCCTTAATTACTTCGTAAAATATTTCGCATTTATTTAGAGCTGTAGTCAGAACATGGGTTACTGAAGAGGAGCATTATATCAGAAACTTCCTACCCGGACTCCCCTGTATTCGTCGATCTTACCTCTGCTTGTGTGCATTTCATGATAATTATTAGATATGGATGGCTTATTTGATCAAATTCTGGACTTTTGCCTAGAAAATAAGCTTTTAAGTGACTCGCAATATGATTTTCTAACTGGAAGATCATGCGAAGTTTGTCACTTAGTTTTTCTTTTACTCAGCATTTCCCTTCGTAATGAGCAGCAGTCAGTGGTCGTGATCTACTTTGACCTGAGCAAAGCCTTTGACGTTTTCTAGTGAAACTGGAAGCCCTCGGCATCCGGCCTCCTCTCCTTGCCTTCAATGGTTCCTTCTTGTCTAACCACAGCCAGAAGGTCTTAGAAGGTAATAGCTACTTGGTTCAAGGTCCCCTCCTCCTCATTCTGTAAATTAAAGAAATTTCTAATTTATTCAAAAATTAACCAAATTTCGTTTACGCCTCACGATCTCAAGGGCATTTAATTATTTTCTGAAGACAACACCAATAGTTGCGTTGACAAAATCAACACTGATCTACTAATGCTCTCACGTTGGAGAACAGATGAAATTTTCTCCAGCCAAGAGTAGTTTCATGTGTTTTGGCCCCACCAAGCTTCCTGTACACTTTTAGAATGATCAAACATATGAGACTTAGGTCTAAGTTACACGAATAAGCTAGCATTAGTGCCTCATGCAGATCGAATTTCTGCAAAGGCTGCACAGATATGTGGTTTTTGATCACATAATTTCTTCCTTCCGGAAATAAGTTAAGATTGTTCCGCATGTTTTTTCTTCCAATCCTAGAAAAATGCTGTCCCCTCTTTGGGCTGATGAACACCTCTGACCGCAGTAAGATTGAAAAAGTTCAGAGGGTTTTTACCCGAAGGGTGGAGAAGTTGCGATGTATTTGAAAGCAATTTCACAGTTTGTGAAATGACGGAGAAGATTAGCAATGGTATTGAGGCTATTTGGCTGAAAATAAAGACGCGGGGATCGCCATCCCTTGAAGTCATGACTCTCTACCGACCACCGGGGACAGACACTGACGCTGATACTTGTTTGTTGGAGAACATGAAGGAGATTAGCAGTCGACCTGATGTTGTTCTCATGGGTGACTTCAATGCACCCAGCATTCAATGGAACGATCTGCAGGCACAGAGCTCAAAGTTTTCCTTCGATCATCGTCTGCTAAAGACAACACTTGAAGCTCTTTTCACCCAACATGTATTTGTTCCAAGGAGAGCGCGTGGAGGACAACAGGCTAGTTGTTTAGATCTCGTCTTCACTAAAGATCCTGACAGTATAGACGAGGTACACTGCCTACCTCCACTTGGTCGAAGTGATCATGCAGTACTTTCATGGGAGTATGGTTTATATTCTGTGCCATCTGCAATAAATGAAACCAGGCCCAATCTTTGGCGAGGAGACTTTTGCAAAATGAGAGCTGAGGCATCACGAATAGACTGGGATCTTCTCTTCTCAGGGAATGTCACTGAGGACTGGAATTTATTTAAGGAGTATTTGTTGAATCTAATAAAATGCCATTGTCCACCATCACAATTTAGGATATCTAACAGACCACAGTGGTTAACAAGGGATCTAAAAAGAGAGAGATTAACAGGAAAGGAAGGCTTTGGAAGAAATTGTGCCGATCCAATGGAAATTTAGCCTTGCGAGCATACAAAACTCAAAGGAACAAGGTTAAAAGCTTGATCTTCCAAAGCCGACGGGATTACGAGAGGGATTTGCTCCAGAGAGCAGTTCACAATCCCAAATTACTCTACAGCTATGTAAGAAAAATCACACGTAACAGGAACCCGATTCCTGTTATGAGAAACGATGACGGTTTCAAGATATCAGAAAATAAAAACAAAGCTGAAAACTTTTCCCAGTTTTTTCAGTCGGTTTTCACTAGAGAAGCTGTTTTTATTCCATCAAGTTACGAGACTACAGGAGTGCCACTTATTCAAGATATGCTCTTTCAAGAAGCGGCGGTCTTTGAAGAACTAAAAAGTCTGAAGGCATGCAAATCCCTTGGCCCCGACGAGATTCCAGCAAAGCTACTCCTCGAACTTGCTCGAGAGCTGGCGAAACCGCTATCGTTGCTGCGCCAGCAATCGTTTGATACGGGAATTCTTCCTACCGACTGGAAAACAGCCCACATCGCACCGCTTCACAAAAGTGGTAGTCGTGCATTTGCTACAAATTACAGGCCTGTCAGCCTGACCTCAATCTGTTGCAAGATTATGGAGAAGGTTGTCAAAAAGGAATTGATGATTTATTTAGAAACCCGTAACCTCTTATCGACTGCACAATACGGCTTCGTAGAGGAAGATCGTGTGTTACGAACTTACTTTATACGATGCAAAGCTGGACAAAAGCACTCGATGCAAAAGACACTGTGCATGTGGCCTACATTGATTTCCAAAAGGCCTTCGATAGTGTTCCACACCAGCGTCTCCTTCACAAGTTGAGAATGTTCGGCATTGGCGGCAAACTTCTTACGTGGATCAAGAATTTTCTCGCCGGTCGTTCCCAAGTGGTCTGCGTAGGCGGATCGCGATCAAAGCGCACAGTCATCAAGAGTGGAGTCCCACAAGGTTCAGTGCTCGGACCAATCCTATTTCTCGTGTTCATTAATGATTGTGTACAGGAATTGGACTGTAACTTTGCTATGTTTGCGGACGATATAAAAATCTGAAAAGTTATCCACAATGCTGCTGATGCAGACAATTTCCAAGAAAATGTTCGTCGATTGGACGAGTGGTCCCGCAAATGGCTCTTGTCCTTCAACTCAAACAAATGCACCCTGCTACGTCTGGAAATCGAAATCAGGTCACTGATATGCGACCCTACTATTTGAACGGTTTGCCACTCCGAGAAGCTCACACACAGAAGGATCTTGGAGTTTGGATGAAAGACAACCTGAAGCCTTCTACGCAATGTTCCAAGGCAGCTAAATCCGCCAATTCAATACTGTACGCTATCAAGCGGGCATTTAAAGTTTTCGATGAAGACTGCTTTTTCTAAAGTCTTTGGTACGTTTGTAAGGCCACATCTTGAATATGCGATCCAAGCCTGGCGAACGTGGACCCAACAGGACTACAACATGCTCGAAAGGGTGCAGCGGCGAGCCACAAAATTAGTAAGAGGTCAAGCTGAACTGCCATATGAGATTCGTCTAAATAACCTAAAGCTCTATCCTCTGAGTTAAAGGCAGTTGCGCGGAGACTTGATACAAACCTTCCGTATCGTGCGTGGCATGGATTGCGCCCTCCTATGTGATGACTTTTTCCAACTTGCCACTACGAAAAAGTTCCGAGGTCATCCATTCAAACTAAGTGTGCCCCAAGTAATATTGGATGTGAGGAAGTATTTTTTCACCAACCGTGTCGTGGAACCGTGGAATGACCTACCTGAGGCGATTTTTATGTCCCAGTCTGTGTATACATTCAAACATCGGCTTGACATACATATGTTACAGTACCACGAAGACTATGTGACTACTTAACCTTAACAATATCAGTGTACCAAGTTAACCTGCCTGCATTCACTTGACTGTTACGTCTTTAATTTGCTTCTTATTCTTGCTACTTTTATGTAACAAATAGGGATTTCAAAGGCGTAAGCCTATTTTCCTCAAATACACTGAACTGAACTGAACTGGACTATTTTCTCTTCCTGGATCCAGTATCTCTTATATGAACACATGCCAGTTAGTTAACATTAAATTTCTGTGGGTAAGAAAACTGGAAGCCGGTCTCTGCTTCCTGTTTCGCGTTAACTCTAGCCCAAATCTCCCTCGAATTAACGCTCTCACTCTGGTAGATCGACCTTATACCACTCGTAATTCCTCCATGATAATTTCCCCAACCCTTAGCTCCACAACTAACCGGTATTAATTTATTTTCTCCAAATATGCTTTCATCTGGAATAGGTTTCCAGTCGAAATTAGGTTGTCGTATACATTAGCGATTTTTAAAACCAAATTACGCAAACATTTAACTTCGGAAGATATAAAGTCCTTATTGTCTGTTTCCTTCCCAAACTCGCAACTTTTGGATTTTGAAAAGGGCCCTCCTGGTATTTGAGGCAGTTCCCTTGACATTATATTGGTTTCTAAAAATGTTTCCATTATCTTCTGCAGAGCCAATCTTCGCAGTCGCTTTTTCTTCCCCTCCTTTTCAACTATCATCGCCAACTCTTAACAACCGTGATGCTGTTCTCCGCTGTTGCAACTCAAACGATGGTCTCCGGGATCTGTTGATGATCGTGGCGGGTTCTGATGCTTTCGCCTCTATGTTGGTGGACTTTGCAGTCAGCAAGGTCACATCTCGGTGATGATCTTGTGACCTATACTTTCCTCTCTTCGTTTTGACCCTGTTGTCTACGACGAGTTCCTGCTCTCTCACCTCCATGGTGGTTATAAACAGTAGCTCCGGTCGTTATGTTATCACTCACCCAACAAGGAGCATTTCAAACCCTCATTAGTTGTCACCAGCATCAAAGTACTATCACACGCAAGCTTTTATTTTTTAGAGAAGCATTTTTTCCTAGTTTTTGTTTAAATTGGCGGCTCGCCGAACTCCGTCCCCTCTTTAAACGTAGGAGTTTTTTTCACTGCTTCTTTCCTATTTTACCGTATATTCCAAAGATTGTTGACAATTGTTTTAAAAAATGGCAACTCGTTCTAAATTGGATATGCCTATCATATGCCTGTTTCCCTTCAAAATATACATATATTACTCATTTTTGCTGTTAATATACCTGTTCACATAGTGCAGCTATTATCCAATTTGTATTTATTTATACCACGATACTTAGTTTGTAATGATGGGGCCCTATGGGCCTTAAAGATACAATGTATATTATGTTATTAAATGGGACACTGAACCTGGAATGTCCCGCCAAGTAATACGAAGAAGCTATTCCCCCATTCTAGCATTGACAAAAGCCCTAAAATAAAACCTAACCCGTAGCCCTTAGACTAATTCAAATCGTACCTTACAACCTAAACCCACATTTGACGCTAACCCTGACCATAACACTTTACATAACCATAAACATCAAATGAGCTCACCCAAAATACCACCGAAAATATTTCTTGGAAGATCCGCCGATGTCCAATTTAGTTTATTGTGTCTGCAGCATCGGATTGTATGTCCTCTCACCCTGACCACGTCAGATCTACCACCGTTTAGAAGCACCCTTGAACAATATCCAAAGAGAAGCCCTATATAGGTCTTCCCAACAGTGCTGGAGATGAACGTTGATCCTCATGGTTCGTGATCATCTAAACTAACAAAATATTTCTTGCAAAGTGCACAAACTCTCAATCCTCCATCTACATAATTTCTTTTGCAATCGTAGAGCACATAGTACATTGTTTGCAAACGAACGATTTGCAGCAAACAACAGAGGCGGGAACGAGTGACGAACACCTGCATGCGAATCTTACGATCACCTGCAGATAATTTGCCGTATGCTTGATTTGGACTGGTCTTTCAAATTCATCAGACGTCCATAGCGATGCGCGCACGAGTCATGCCATGCTTTAAGTCACTTAAGTCACTTTATTGAGGGAAGTAGGCTTTCGCCCTTGAGCTCCCTATTCACATGCAAAAATGTCAATAGTACAAACGTTTACAGTGATATATCTGACAAATGAAAATGTAGGGTCATCGATATGTGTGGGCCAGGCGCAACCTGCCACTGCTTACATAATCTTCATTATATTGACAATAGTTTCTCAGAAAATGAGTATCTAGTTTGAATTTAAATGTATCAACAGTTTCTGAAAGGACCACCTCGTCAGGGAGTCCGTTCCATGCTCCAACGACCCTCTGCGAAAAGGCGTTCCGACGGACTTCCGTGTGGACAAACTTCCTCTGCAGTTTAAAGGGATGACCCCGCAGATGTTCCGTCCCAGCCAATTCGAAGAAGTCAGCAAATTCTAGGGCACAATCGCGGCCTCTGACAATCCGGTAGGTTTGGATGAGGTCACTGCGTAGTTGCCTGTAATTTAGAGGAAACAAATCAAGTTCAACCAGTCTGGCTTCGTAAGGCAGATGACTTAGATTATTGACCATCTTCGTAGCCCTCGCCTGCACTCGTTCCAGCTGTAGATAATCCTTCTTAAACCACGGACGCCAGGCCTGGATGGCATATTCCAAGTGAGATCGAACAAATACCCCGTAGGTTTTTCGGAAGAGTTCCTTATCAATCTGCACAAATCCACGTCTGAGCGCAAATAAGACCTGTGTAGCGCGTTTAGCTGCCTTTAAACACTGTGAAGATGGTTTAAGTGAGGAGTTTATTAGAACACCGAGGTCCTTCTGTTCCTCAAAAATTGAAAGGGGCTGCCCATTGAGAATGTATTGGTAGGAATCATCCTCCTCACTGGTCCTTTTGGTACGCAGTCTTAGGACCACACACTTCCCAACGTTAAAATTTAAGAGCCAACGAGCAGACCAGCTGCTAAGACGGTTGAGATCCTCTTGAAGTGCGTGCCTATCGAAATCAGATCTGATGACCCTCCACAATTTAATATCGTCTGCAAACATGATGGCGCTGCAATCCAGTTCGCCGACACAGTCGTTGATGTACACTAAGAAGAGTAACGGCCCTAATACCGAGCCTTGGGGGACACCACTTAGAACCGGAGTAGGTGTTGACTTCGAGGTATCGACGCACACAGTTTGCAATCTATCTGTAAGAAAGTCTGCGATCCATGTCAGCAGCATTCCTCTTATGCCGATTTCAGATAATTTGTAGATGAGACGTTTGTGTGGGACACTGTCAAACGCCTTCTTGAAATCAGTGTATATGACGTCAACCCTACCATTTTCGTCCAAAGCACGAGTCCACTGCTCTGTGGAGAGTAATAAACTAGAAAGACAAGAGCGATTCTGTCTGAAGCCATGCTGGAGATCTGAGAGTAATTGGTTTTCCTCAAGGAACTTCATGGTTGCCTTCTTGATTATTGATTCCATTATTTTACAGCAAATGGAGGTTAGGCTGACAGGCCGATAATTTTTGACATTAGATCGAGCACCACTCTTGTATATGGGGTATATATTTGCTGCCTTCCATTCTGATGGCAGTTTCCCTTATTCAAATGACGAATTAAATATATGCGCTAGTGGTTTGGACAGTTCGCTGGCCAGTTCTTTCAAGAACTTGGCCGGTATATCGTCCGGACCAGATGACTTCGCTTCTTTCAGATTTCGCAGTTCTAGTTCCATGAGAGGTTCCTGGAAGATTATATATTCAAGCACTGGACCGGCGTCTATAACAGCACTGTTGACGTGGTCAAGCTGAAGTTCCGGTTCTCTAGTGAAAACCGAGGCAAAAACCGACCTAAGTACTCGGCTTTGTCGCAATTTTCAACGACTTCAACACCATTCCCATCCATGAGTACTGCTACTGGGTCCTTGTTTTTAGTCGGCTATTGATATAATGGAATAAAAGTTTTGGTTTATATTCATCCTGTTGAATAATTCTTGATTCATAGTTCTTCCTTGCCTGACGGATCATTCTTTTTACAGCGTTTCTTTGATGACGAAATTCTTTGAGATACTCTGCTGACCCTGTTTGCCTGAATACCTTCCATTTTTTATTCTTCTTCTTTAGCTGCCTGTTAAGTTCTCTTGTTAACCAGGCGGGGTGACTATTCTTTTTTTGCACCTTCACTGGACAAAAGCATTCAATCAGATTGAGTGAGACTGTCTTAAATGATCGCCAGTCATCCTCTGGATTCCCTTTAAGCAACAATCCCATCTCATAGACATCAGTTCTTTCCTTATCGCGTTAAAATCAGCCTTCCATATATTTCGCTTGCATTCCGTTCCACTCTGGCGCTGAGAATAAAGTGAGTAATCCCACATCAGCGTACTATGGTCACTCTTACCGAGGGATGCAGTAGAATACACTTCATCAATGCTAGAGAAGTCCTTCGTATATACCAGGCTCAGGCAATTTGCTCTCTGGTTCTCTCTTAATCTCGTTGGTATGTTAACCTTCTGTACCAGAGGTTGGTCGAGAGTGAGACCCATTAGCTTGTGGCCGAAGGAAGTTGGTGCACCACCAACTGTCAGATTAACCCAGTCTACTATAGGTGCATTGAAATCTCCAGCAATAAGCACCTCCTGGTGACTTGCTACTTCCTTGAGCAAATGGAGGAGGGACTCATCAGCTGCACTTGGAATGTTCGGTGGTCTGTAGATCGTCAAGAATTGTAGGTTCTGTGAACACTCCTTTTTAATCTTTATCCAGAGAAATTCATATTCAGGGAAGATGGAGTGCGCTCGTTCGACTGCCGAGATTCCTGTCCTAACATATACGGCCACTCCTCCTCCCTTTCTATTTTCTCGGTCTTTTCAAAAAGTTGGTATCCATCAAGTTGCAAGACGTGGAGTTGTTCAGATTTATAAGGAGTTATTCAGAAAAATACCCGGCAATTTTGTTCGATCTCAAGTATGCCATCGAGGCCTGGCGTCCGTGGGTTAGAAAAGGTTATCTACAACCGGAACGAGTGCAGGCGAGGGCTACGAAGAGGATCAAAAGTCCAAGTAATCTGCCTTACGAAGCCAGACTGGCTGAACTTGATTTGTTTTCTTTCAATCACAGACAAATACGCGGTTACCTCATCCAAACCTACAAGATTGCCAGAAGGCACGAGTTTACCCTAGAATATGCTGACATCTTCGAATTAGCTGGGACAGAATATATGCAGGGTCATCCCTTAAAACTACAGAGGAATTTGGTCCATACAGACGTCCGTCGAAACGCCTTTTCGCAGAGGGTCGTTGGAGAATGTAGCGGGCTGCCCGACGAGGTGGTCCTTACAGAAACTGTTGAGACCTTTAAATGCAAAAAAGATACTCATTTGCTGAAAAACTATTTAGATATAATCAAGATTGTGTCAGTAGCGAGAGCTTGCACCTGGCCCATACATATCGATGACCTGATATTTTTATTTGTCAGATTTATTGTTGTCAACGTTTTTGATGCTACCATTTTTGAATGTGAATAAGGAGCTCAAGGGCAAAAGCCTAATTCCCTCAATAAAGTGACTTCGAGTAACAAACTGAGACACTAAGCTGAGAAGCGCGAAGAATTCGAAGCCATCGTTATTGAAATTTGTTAAACGTTAAATACAGTTAAGCTTAGTTTTCTTGAGAAGAAGCGTCCGAATTTTGGCCTTGCAAATATGCATTTCGTTGCATTTGAATTATTCCTTCAAACGGGACTTTCGCTGCGCAGTATACGAATGCACATATTTTTTTAAAGTTCTTTGTGTGGATTCTCACAGATGCATATTACTATCACTACTTTTTCCCAAATATTTAAGATAAATATTTGAAAATATTTGAAACCTCATCTGTTCGCTTATTATACACGTGCTTTTTGCCCGGACAAGAAAAGTAATTTCACCTACGAAGACCTATTTCGAACGAGGGAATACAGTGATCAAAGAAGCTCAAAGAAATTGCCTAAGCTTAGGTAATGAACTGCGTCTAAGCACAAAATTTACCAAAAAATAGCTGAAATCATTAGTGCCTTAATTGGGATCCATCGAGACAGGTCATAGAAGCAAGTTATCTGACATGTATAAAATTTTTAGTAATAAGAGAATATTTCCAAAAAAACCATATTTAAAAACCTCGAGTCAAAAGATGAAACTGCTTATAAATAGTGTATAGGATACAACTCACAGGCCTATTTAACTTATATACTCCATGAAACCACATTTTGGAGAAAGCTTAGAGAAAAAAGCACCAGGGTGTTTGCTTTTTTCTTTGACTATTAATGAAGTAATAGGATCAAAAAGTGCAATCTTCGACACTAAGACACTGAAATAACAATGTACACAACGCACAAGAATATAACGGATAATTAACAGAGATGTCGATAGAAACGCTGACCGATACTGAAATAGCATATACATTCTGAAGTGTGCTGGATGGCCTTGAACCAGCATATTATCTACCACAAGCATAAGATAGCAGCGGAGGTGGTTTTGTGGAAGGCTTATTTTCTCTCCTTTAGTTATAACATTTGACCCAAATATTAGCTCAATTGTAACTGACGTAGAGTGGATATGACCACAGAAATACCAAACTGCACCACCGAGTGCGGCTTTTGGGTATGCTGACTCTGCCTTCTGTGATTGCGATTTGAAGAGGTATGCCAATAGGATTTTGGATCTTTGCCGATTAGCTCCCAACCGAAGTTCATAACAGGCAGACACTTTTAGGCACACACCATCACAACTATCTGTTACTTTAAGATAGGCTGTGTAGCAAATTACCATAAGGATTCTGTGAAACATTTCGCTTTTCTTTGTTTCGATTTGGTGTTGCACAAATTGGACACCGAATCTGATAGTTTTGACACCTTAGGAGAAATAACCTCAACATTTCATTCTTGTGCATTGAATTGACTGTGTGAAAGAATAAGACACTGACTATAACTATTTTGCCAACTGTCACTTAAGTGCAATTGCATGTTAATCCTTTATTTTAATGATCTTTTTGATTTGTGTCCTATCGATATCTGAAATTTTTGGAATTTACTTTCAAAATAAAGCGTAGCTCTCTCTCTCTGTCTCTCTCTAACCAATTCCCTGGAGATGTTTTTCAATTTCACTCGACTGCTGCTAGTTAGATTTGTATTTCGGTCACACGATCGAGTGCCAAGTTTTCCGGTTGTTATCTAGATCATAACGTTTTTATTAAATGCATCCTTTACTTTGCTGTCGCTAGTTTTGTCCTTTATTATGCACCACATGAATGATCTTTAACTGTTCGTCTTACCGATTCACACCGGAATAACCTCAAAAATAGTTCTGTTAACCATTCTTCTACCTACAACAAATCTCCTATACTCGTTAAATCTGTCAGTTGAATATCTAATAATTAAACTCCCTTTGACTACGGGCTCGAGATTTCGATTGATATCGTTTTATCTCTCTGATCTTTAAGTCACGCTATCTTCCGCAGTTGTCATAGTTTCTAGCATTTATTCAAACTTCCTTATATGATGCACACCACTTCCTGGCTCAAATTGTATAGTAGTGATCCTGATTTATTTTACCTGATAGGCATCACGTTAATTTTAAAAAGTGCATTAGAGCGCTATTCATCATTTAAAAGGAACCTGTACCGTTTAATCACCTTAAAATCCCTTCATACTCGCACTGGTAACCAAAATAGTTGACCTGTGAAACTGTCTATGAACAGAATGAAATTATGGCGGAAATAAATCCTGAAAACTTTGCTGGTAATGCCAGCAGCATTTGGAAAATGCTTGATGAAATGGCTGAGAATGATCCCAAAGGATACGAAAAATTTATCAAAAAGCAAATGGAAGTCGGCCAGGGCCTCACAAGTCGTCCAAAATGTCGATGTGTCTACAAATTAACACTACAGGTATAATACATTTAAGCCTTCGATTTCAAACAAGGACGGGGGAGGTATTTTCATAAACATGTGCGAATGGGGATTGCTGAACCAGCCAAAGGCAGAAACAGATGCCATTCCCATGTTTTGCGGTGATACGTATTATGTTGAAAACGGTAAGTTTTTAAATTTTCCCGTCATGAGTCAGTCAGCTGCATTTTTTTCTGTGTGTAGGCAAGCTTAACACACAAAACGTTTTTGTCTCACGTCCGCACTCGTAGCTCCATAACTTAAGCTAACTTATCTAGGGTAAATTTAAACTAGTCGTTGAACATGCCAGCGTTATTTTCCCTCCAAATACTGCCATTTGTTCGTATTTAGGTAAAAGGATATATTAAAAATCTGTAATAATAACGAATTTGATTTCTAATTACGCGTTATATCCTCCCGTATATCATATCAATGGGCGAGAGCACCCGACATTTTCTAAAATATGAATATTCTTTATATTCAAACTGGTTCGAAAAAGCATCCTGTTAGCAAACCTTAGCTGATAACTTTAGGCTCTGTGAAATTTGTGTCCCGCTTTGCGATTAAACTATTTGCACATTCAACCTAAAACGCTTTTTACTTGTTTAAACACCATAATTGATCGATGAAATGTAGGATCAAGGACTATTCGTAGATGTATTGACCACAGATTCGATAGTTCCTTGCTCATGTCCGACGAAATGAGTTTATACGTGTGATATTCAAACAACTTACCCTCAAAGAGCCTGCCCACGCAAGTGAACTGCGATGTGTCTTCATTTACACACTTCGACTACATATTTTCCTACATGAGGACAGTTCGCTGCTTTTACAGTTCTACATATTCTTTCTAAACTATGTCTCTTAATTTTTTATTAAATGTTATAAACTTTCTCAAACTAACATACTGCAAAAACTTACAAGCACCGGTTTAAACGCAAAGCATATCATCGCTTCCCTCACGTTAAATGATATAAACGTTTAGTTTTTCCATTTTTCTGAGGTATTCCTCGTACTCCGCTTCTGTAGCTGGCCACTCGGATAGATGGGGCACAAGCTACTTCCAGCACATAAAAGGCAGTTATGAATATAAAGTCAATTTTTCACATGGAAGTGTAGAAGAAAGTAAAAGTAGAGAGCGCACCCTTCAAATCTCATTTTCAGCTCTCCTCTAATGCGAATTCTTAGGTTTTAATGCCGAAAAATCTATTTTTCTAGTTTTTCAGATAACTATGGCGTTTGCATAAAATTTATACACCCCAGGTCTTAATGGAGGGAAAGCATTAAAATACTTAGACTCACTAACCGATCTTTCTGCCATATTTGCTATAGTCTACAGTAGACTCACTTTTTACGGAAAGTGTGAATCAGTTTCCCTGGGTATTTCTTGCTATATTATGAAGTAAAGTCTTGTAGGACAAATGCAAGTCTCTTTTAGTTTAACATATTAGTAAGCAGAATTGTTTGACAAAAATTATATAAAATTCAAACATCAGCGGAATGATTTGCTGTAGAACATATTTTGCACAAAAATCAAAACTTGTAACTTTATCATTTAAAATGCTCTTTTTGTGTTAATCAGGGGGTTCAATTACATGTACCGGGATATTTTTGAAATAAGTGATTGGTCCTGCGGGGTCTTGGTTTTAACTCGAGAGGATGTGACAGAATATGTTTTATGTTAACCATCAAGCACACATAAGCAATTGCACCATCAGTAAAGTTTAACCTTATGTAATGGGAGTCCCAGTTAAATAGGTTTGTAACATGATATCTTGTAAACCTACAAAATGCTTTGTTTTACCTTATTTTCGGTAAAACTTAAGGCAAAAGTGTTACATGCGAGTTTGAAACTTTAGTGGCAAACTTGGCGCGAAGGTGGAGCAAGCGATCCGTTATGCACGTATTTTATTAATGCGGTGACAATTTTAGTGGCTCAAACAGCAAAAGGTATGGTGCGAGTCGCTGCAACTTTGCAAAGATACCATTCAACGTGGGCAGTGGGCGGGACATCACATTTCTCCTATTACAACTCTGTTGTCATTTTTCACTCGGAAACGTCTTGAGTAAACACAGTTTCGTGTAATTGATCTATTTCTAATTGACGCGCCTCTGTGTTACTTATGCAATTCATTTCGATCTGTGCGTTTGAGGGTTTGTTGTCATGCAAATATTTACCCTCACCTAATCCGCATTTAGTTAATCAGAATATTTCGCATAACAATTCATGGGGTATGTGAGGCACGAAATCGCGCGCGAAAACAGAACTGCATCTTATTAGAATATAGAAGTTAATTTTTTTTCATACGTATCTGCCGCGTTCTCTTTCATCCCACCAAAAGCTCTTCAATTTTAGTGCCGACGGTGTGTTTGGCAATTCATCCTGTCGTCTACCAGCAGCACGACTTTCCCCTTCAGGATGACAGTACAGTTTCCTCAAATCGAATCGGCTGTAAGGTTGACGAACTGATGGCTGTCTGCCTGACCTTCCTTGAAAAGGAAAAATCTATCTTCACTAGGGAGTACGCCGAATTCTCTCGCACAGGCGTCCTTCCCAAGTTGCGACCTGAATGGTCCACGGAACCACACGGTGGTGTGGAGGGCATGTTCAAGTCGCTGCACTACAGAAATTTCAATTTTGCCACACTGGCGCAGGAAGCCCTTTCGAGCTCCGGGCTGCTAGTTGGCAAGAAGGCGGCTGGTGACGTCCAGGCGGTGAATGAACCCGAGGTCTCCCTAAATATTGACAAACTAAAAGGACCACAGTCAAAGAGGAAGATTTTGATAGAGGAAGTTTCTGCCAGACCTTCACCGCCCTCCTGGAAGTTGACAAGAAGTCACGGAGACTCAATGCTCAAATACTCAATCGACCTTCCTGCGCTGGTGACCCTCAAGGACTGCGAGTTAGACATATCTACGGTAAGGCCTAACAGTAAGCAACTTATTACGTTCTGGTTTTGTACTTTGCTTAACCCGACACACAAAATTTCGCAGAACATGAAATATGAAGCGCTCAAGTGACAACAGCAAAGAGCTCGTTTGCAGATCACTTCACCTCGAAATGGTGGAGTTCCGGATCAGTCCTATTAGAAGGAAGTCAGAGGATTATGCAGAAGTCTTTTTAAGCGTTTAAGGACTATAGTTGAACCCACGACCAAGACGTTTAGAATGTTCAAGCACTATTATTTAGTCGACCTTCCAAATATTTGGCTAATTTTAGACCATCACGTAGAATAGTGGTGCAGTTCTTTGCAGACTGTCAGCAGTGCCATGAAGTACGCTGCCAGGATTCTTGTCAGCCCACCACTCACCAGCCATTTTGCGAGTCATTTGAGTACCGAAGTGACCAATAAAGCCAGTTTGTAGTACATGACCCTCAAGGTAACCTTTATAACTGTACTGGGTTTGCTTATTACTGCTCAGGACCTCTTGAGGTATTCATACTATCCCCGGGAGGGTTTTCTGGAAATTTTTGCCTCCGGTGTACCACTCGCAATCTGTCTAGTGATTTTGACTGACAGACTGAGAGTTTTTATAAAAATGCTGGCCTTCCCTTTGTCTGGTTGCGGTGATTAAGATCCCGAAAACAAGTTATTTACATTATTTTAAACCACCTATCTAAGTACTTCCTAGCAGACGCAGTCTCTAACCAGGAACAGTTTACTGTTTAAATCCGAAAAAAAATCTATAAAAGTTATCAGACGTGACTGTCATCTATAGTAGTTGGATGCGCTTCAGCATATTTCATTTGAACCTCTCAGAGTTGTGATGTCTATGGGGTGTTTTCTGGCCTATAGTCAATGTCATTGAGGCTCTGTTGAACTGTCTCTCACCAGAAGAAATAATATCAATGCACTTCTTGTTAAATGGCCAGAAAATAGGGATATGTCATCGTGGTTGAAGCTTTTTAGACGCTAAACTGCCGCGACTGCATGTCCGTGCATTGAACCAGACGTGCGTGACCATTCCGATGTCTTAAACTCCTAATTTAATGTTTAATAAATGAACTGTGTTCTTACTCACTGCTACAGTTCACTTCTTGTTAACCGTCTGGCTATTTTTCCATGCGTTGGAATTTGAGTTCTTCACTTGTAGGCATCTTCCCCCTCTCGAAAAAACTCTCTTTGGGTGTTGTGGAACGATATCACTAATTCAAGGGTCGGGGGTCTCAAAAAACTACTGAACACTTTAGGGTGATAAATATTAGATAGCAGGGAACCCCTGTTTGATCGACTGTGTTTCCGTGCCTCTTTGTTTTGCTTCAGCGCAGGCTTACTTCCGGTCTATTTACTTAACGTCATCGCCGTGAGATGCGGGTGCGAGGCTGCTCAAGGAAACAAGAAAATCGATACTGAATCCTTTTGTCCAATAGGGACTTTTGTGATAGACCAAGCAGAATCGATTTATTTAGACAGAGAAAATAGTTAACTACGAAAGCAAAAAAATGAAAGCCTGAGAGGCTTTTCCTCACCCAGATAAAAAAACTCTTCAGTCTTCGATGGTCTGTCTTCTAGTGTAGTCATGCTGTTGATTTAGCAAAAGGTGTCTCCTCTTTTTAGACAATGCTCTCTCTGAAGATAAAAGGGACAGAGGAATTTCCCGGTCCATTTTCCGTGCAATTTCCCCAACCCGTTCCCCCCTCAAAGGCTAAAGCAAAGCTAAATAAAAAGAAAAATGTCTTAAATGTGCATATTCCCCTTGAATAAATGTTTTTTCTAATGTCTTGTTCCGTCCAAATATTTTCCCCTTCCATGGTTACTTGCTGGGAATTTACTTTCCGTCGTACGTTCTGTAAGTTTTGGTAGCTTCCCAGATTTTCAATTTGAGTTGTTTTATTATGCTTTCGAGGAGAAATGGGTACTTCGTGGGTTTGTAATTCCGAGAAGCATGGAAAAATATCCAGTTCCTTGATTAATTGAAAATCGTAGCCGCAAACGAGACAGTCAGGCTGGCGAATCACGTTACACAATTGGTACACGCATATGGATGAAAGCGAAGATGCTGACCCTCACTATGGAGCCGCTGTGCGACTGTGTTCAAGGATTCCAGATTGAGTCCTAAATCAACTAAAAACGGAACGGATACGTCTTGTGATCGGAACAAGAAGGAAGTTCTCTGAACAAATAAAACCTTTTTTTCTGAATTTCAAACCTGTAACACCAACTTGTCACCATGAGAAGTAAACAACGAAAGGTTGAACACAGAGGTCGAATCAACAGGTAGACATGCTTGGGAGTGGGGTACGCATAGATTTGCCATATGTTCCGATGATGACGAGAGGAGTTGGGAGTCTCGGTCATGTCCTTCTGCGTTGGAAGCGCGGTACCATATCTGTGTGATCCTTCATGATGGAATATGGATTAGAAGCGTGCAGGCAGAGGGTCGGTGTGTCGTTCACGCAGACCTTCGCAATCAGCGCTTGTGCAAATTTGGGGCTCGATACTGCTTATATTGGAGTAGGAAATACCTCGAGGAGTTATCTAGCCTGTTTTGTGTTGACCATGGTGATCAATCAACATCGTCCTATTTGAAGAGCATGTGCATAGGCGCAAGACGAGAGGTCACGCATCTATTTACCAATGTGGGTCCCAAATTTCCTACTGCATAGCCCACGTAAACGCTAGAGCAGGTAGTGCATGGAATGAGGTAAATGATTTCAATGTGCTCTTTTTGCGGTCTGGGGTGAATGAATCGGCTTAGTGCTCTATGCAGGCAGGACGCTGACTTGTGGGTAATGCAGATACGAAATTGGTTAAATTGGTTGGGGATCGCTTTAGTAATTCCTTACACGGTGGGCAGAGAGAAGAGTTTCCGCAACACTGCTTCTCAATTAGGACTCGAGCTCTTAGATTAGTTCTGGCGTCTGAGGCAGTTGTCTGCAGCGCTTATCGCCTATCCATTGGAAATTGAGCCACCATTTTTTCTGCTCTCCATTCGAATTTAAATTTTCCTATGTGTACGTTGTTTGGCCTACTTCGCCCATGTAATACCGATTTTTAACCCTCTTTATTTATTCGAACTGCAATAATGAGGTCATCAGCGCACAATGCTGGCAACGTTTTGAAGGAAGTCCAATTTGACTTACATTTCGCGACTCATTCACGGATGATTATTCACGCTGTCGATAGTTGCAGTCTTCGGTAATTCGTTTGGAATCTTCCGGTGTTGTGTAGTTTGTGTGCCCAGTCTTTTTCACGGTGAATGGAGGACATTTTTCCTGAAAGTTTTGGAATTTTACTTTCGAAATAAAGTGTACCTCTCTGCGGTATAAATAAGCTCGTTCTTCCCCAAGCAAATACATGCTGCTGCAGTACGGAAAGCTCGATGGGAAAGATTTTGAACACAGATTTTATTGGTTGCAGGATAGTTTTTTCCTTACCCGAGGATGATCTCGAAACCAGCGTTTTCTCGGTGGACGCTGGGTGCAAGGCTGCCGGTCGCCTCTTTGCTAGCCACGTGCATGGTTCGGAAGATGTCATAAAGACTCTGGTACAATTAAAGTTTTCAGTTGCTCTTAGAAAAACGAAGATATCCCATATGTACGTAGTGGAGCCACATTTTGGCCTGAGAGTTTTAACACCAGGGTCGTCTTCTCATTGTTCATAGTTCAACAAGTAGCCCTGATAGTGTTTAACCAATCCGGGTGCCAACGAAATTACCACACTGCTCTTTAATGACAGGGAGAGGAGCTAGCGAAAAAGCAGGCCGCAAATGTAAAAATAAAATGAAGGAGCTCGGTTAAATCAAACACATTGGTCTCGGTGACTCTAGAGTTCCTGCACCTAGCTACCCGCGGTGTCGAACTTATGCAATTCCAGCCCTAAACAAAGTGGATTCATCGTTGGGGATCGTAGGTCGACTCATTGGATCGCCTACTGTCAATCGCGTGAAGTGGTTGAATGGACACCTCAAGCACCTGATTGGTGGATCACAGTACAGCATCGAAAATTCTAATGTATTCCTTCATGGAATCCCAGGCCCCATTTTTCTCAAAACCACGTTGGCTTGCAATCGGTAACATTATTCGATAATCGCAGGAGTATTTTAGTGGCATTCCAGGACGGTGTTGATAAAACCTGATAAGGTCCTCCCTCAATGACAGCAGCGTCTAGAAGACGATGTCATTCAATTTCTCGGACTAAAATGTTGCTCCTCTGCGTAGATGACACCTTAACGACTACAAATAATCTCGAAGTTGAACAAGTCCTCCAGTGTCTAAGTAACGTCTTCTTAGCCATACACTTTACTCATGTAGAGGCAATAGGAGACAGCCTCGCATTTCTCGACGGCGGTCACGGAACCAGTATGAAAACAAAAGTTCTAAATTTCAAAAGCAACCATCTCGTGATTCACAAAAGAAGCTTTATCCGACACCTCTTCTATCACGACTTTCGTTACGGCAGCACCGATTATCTGCAGAGGAAAGAACCGCCTTATATAAACCAGGTATTCCAGCCCTATGGATAGCCAAACAGCTTCGTCAATAACGGGCTCAGCTGCCCGAGGCAATGACAAGGATTCAATTCTAATGGAGGAATAATGTCACGAAAATTGTGCTTCCACTCTTACATGAAGGGAACTGCTGAAACTTTTTTCGACATCTTCATCTTCCACAAGTCAGCGTCCTTCTCTGTGCCAATTACGAGATAATCACATGTCATTGGCCAATATAGCCCCGTTTTCACCCATCGCACCTACGGCATAACTGGCTTTGGGGAAATTATTAACCAATCGCCCTTCCTCTAAAATCGGAGTACTCCTAATAGCCTTCTTAACCGAGCAAACAGGCGATTCAGCATACATTAAAAAGTTTTACTACAAAGATTTGGTACGACAATGCATGAGATACCATAATCAAGGGCTAAAGAAAATAAGGTATTTCCAACCAAAAACCGAAGCCAAGCCTCTAGCAAAACCTTTACCTTATGATTGGGCTTAAAGTTGTCGGAAGACACCTGAACGAGCTCCATGAACCAATGACTTACGAACCAACGGCTGTTCTAAACATCCAGCATGCACACTGAGGAAAAACCTGGCAATCCGATTATGGAGGTGTCTTTGAACTTCACTGCGGAACCAGCGATGTCGTATACGGTGTGTAAACATGAAAATCTGTCTTCTTTGCGTTTGTTTGGGGCAGGACTTACATCGCTATCGTCTGGCTGTCCAAATGACCTAAATTTTCACAATGTCTTATACTTTGATTACTAACACATCAATTCGTATATTTAACTGGGTATTGCACGCAAAAATTTCAAGGACAAATGGTGGATACGGCAGCCAAGTAAGTACGAGATAAGGGCACATAACGGACATCCGTAGCTGCTTTTTGCATCATAAATTGACACTCTTGGACTTCTAGATGAAATGAGTTTTCAAGGTAAGACTAAAAGAACACGCTTCGTATCGTAACCAGGTAAAAAACGACCTTCATACACAAAATATTTTTCAATATCAAATGGCTCAATTGTAGAACTTGGGCTTGATGTTCCGAATTATTCCAAATTGTTGTTAAGGTATGGCAAACAGATGCTGAGTTGTGAGTCAGAAACGGTAATCCCAATCTCTCCTATCTTTAATGGCACTCCTTCCCTCCTAATCAGCACTAGCTATGCGAATGCTGTGAGTGGCCTAGAATGAGCTTGAAGAACCGGCAGAAAGAGCACGTTCATTTACTTCCCTAATATATATATATATATATATTAATAATGTGGAACCGACAAAGACAAGGGAGACCGGAATGGCCATTTCTGGCTTATTAGCCGTCATCAGCATATCATACCCGATCCCAAGTGTGGCACATCTGGGATTCGAACCCGTGACCTTTGGTAATTGCTTCGAACGCTCTACCATTGAGCCACGGGCTCGTTGTTTTGTCGGTTGTGATCGGGTATGTGATGATAGTTTGTTGCTCACCGATCTGCTTAAGGAACATGTATGTTCCGTTGTGCCCTGCAGCTCAGACTAGAGCCCTCGCAGGCGGTCGCATAGCGACATGTAGCATATGTTGTTATAGTGGAACCGACAAAGACAAGGGAGACCAGAATGGCCATTTCTGGCTTATTAGCCGTCATCAGCCAGTCATACCCAATCCCAAGTGTGGCACACCTGGGATTCGAGGGCTCTAGTCTGAGCTCCAGGGCACAACGAACATACATGTTCCTTAAGCAGATCGGTGAACAACAAACTATCATATATATATATATATATATATATATATATATATATATATATATATATATATATATATGATTATTCGACCCACGACCGCACTCTTTCCACCTCTCCCACCCGGGATCCGGCTCATCACCATATCCTGACTACCGGAGGCGGGAGACGGCGTAGGTGGCTAGCGCTGCAGAGTCTGTCTTTAATCGTGCCGTACACTTAGCGCGGATCCCACGGAATAGCAGTGCCATAGAGGCCAACTTAAGAAAAAGCCATCGCTGACTGACTCCCTTTACCATGCACATAAATATATATTTTTTCCTTGGTGCATTTGGTTATTTTCTCATGAATGGCCCGAAAATGCATGTTTTTGGTAGGTGCGTTGGTGGTTACTAAGGACTTCCTAAAGTTTGCGTTTCAAGGCTAGAAATTCGTTGAATTTCTGTTGCACATATAACTTCTTAAAACCCGGTCCCTGCCCTTCTACATTCCCTTTAGGTTGTACGCTCTGATAAGTGTCGCACACCAACAAATTAGGCTTCATTCATCACTCAACACAACCCTGGAGTTGTACATCCGGAGTCGGACGGAAATCATCATTTTCAAATTGCTGTACGGCAGTAAAACCATCCCTTAGCCAAACCGGTCTCTGGCTAGCAACTACCTTTCAAGATTTTAGAGGGCCGGCATGCTGTGTTCCGCACGTTTTATTTCAGCCTACTCAGGCTTAGTGGTGTCGGGAGAAGCAACCTCCGACTTATATCTTCAAAGGGCTCAGTGGAATGCATCATGATTAAATTCTTACGAACTGTTCAGTAACATTGACAGTTTGCTGTTCACGGTCGCGAGAGGCCATGAAAACCGTCCAAACAGTTGAGTACAAACACAATAAACCGTTGATTCGACCTACCTTCGGCCTATGAAGCGGTCCGTTACCAACTTGGCACCAAGAAATGAACTAACGTTGAAAAACTAAAAAGCCCTCTTTAAACTTTGCGTAGGTCTGCTGTGTTGATGGCTTCTAAATTCCCGTAGGCAGGCGATATAGAGAAAATACCGAGACATCTCAATGTTTCGAAAACCAAGTCTTCGAATTCCTGTGCGGTAGCTGACATTAAAAATCCTTCGTGGTCACCGGACATATGTGGGCATTGATTCCAGGCCAGATTGTCTGTTATTTTGACCCTGTGATCAGCAGTTGGTCTAAGTTATGTAAATGAGGCTTTGGATCACGTCAGCCTCTCCTGGCTAGCCGATGACGCTGAGTTTCACGATGAAGTCATAATTATTAGTTACTGGAACAGGCAAGAAATAAGCCGATCAAAATGTTCCTTGAAGAACACGGTGTTATGCCACAAATACAGGAACTCTTTAATACCTTATAATTATGAATATATAACGGTTAATTTGATGTTACAAGGGGTTTTTGATGAAAACTACTGAAAGCTTGGTAAATAAGTGTATGCATCAAAATAAAGCCTACATTAACATGAGTTCAGTAGCATCATTTTACTCAATATTCAGAGCGTCGGAACTCGACTAATGCACTCATACTATTTATAGAGGGTAATGTGCAAAATATGAATATACTTAAATGAGAGGCATGAACAAATAGTTCATTTGGCGTAAACGAGGCCGATTTCTTGTTTTAGCGGTGCTCTTCAAGTCAATATGTATTCATTTTGCATTCAAATGTCTTTGTTGTGCCTGCTTTTATAACGTCCTTGGGAAGTCCGTCCCAAGGACTACCGATGTATATCCAGGTGCGAAAGGTTTCCCCACACTTGAACAGAATTCACTCAACGTTTAGTTTTTGCAGCCAGTGCACGACAGTCATATAATTGCAGACACGATTACAATTGCTCCAAATCTGGAAGGTTCGTGTAAGATTGTCTGTGGTCTGCCTGCATTGGAAGGTTATAATTTAAGCGCAGCAAACCGGCATTCGTATGATAAACAGTGCGGATAATTCAAAACTTCTGTCACCTTTTGGTAAGCCAGAAGAAACTCACCTGGACTCCATATTCTACTTGTGAACAGACATAGACGCATACACATTCCGGTAAAGCTCTTAACTTATCGCCAAGAGAAAATCAGATGCACATTAGACTGCCTTGACACGCTGGGAGGGTGCTTTCGAGATGGCAGTATGGTAACTCTGAAGTTCTTTTGTTAAGTCACAGTATTCAAAGCTCTTCCTATAAATTGGAGTTAACAAAGGTCACGCGTGGCGTTCGACTTCCTTGTTCGAATTTGGAGTGCGAGAAGACCTTGGCAGTAAACTTGAGAAGTTATCTCTGAGATCATATGCATGAACATTAAGGTTCTTGCTGCAGGGTTCATTCCTTGTCACTGTGTTAGATTGCTTGCAAAGATTTTGGGCCTTCGACCGACAGGTCTCTCATTCAGTCCACGTCTGTGAGGAAGTTATTGACGCAGATTAAGAACAGTAAAAGTTTGAGAATTGAGCTCAGCTGAACACCGTCACCACTCGCGTTAACATGCTGTTCGCTTGTAATCGATCCGTCAGGATTTTCTCAGTCTGGGTTAGAAGGTCTCTCGGTAATCCCCTGTTCTTGAATATTTTACATAAATCGATCATATGAGACGCCATCGAAGGCCTTTTAAACTTAATGTTAACAATCGAACTGAACATAGTGGTCTTAAATAGCGATTTCATCGAATATTATGTTCGGCGATAGCGGAGATGCATTTTTATATCAAGAAAAAGAAATAACAAAGTCCATGGTAGACTTTCTAAGAAAGTTTTCTATAAATAAATCGCAATGCGCACTTTGGTGCTCAGTGTGAGTACCCAGATTTATAGGAGAATGTACAATCGGTAATTACGGTTATTAAGCAGTTTTTCGAATTCCCCGGCGATCTATTCTTCTTAAACAATAGTTAACAATTTTTCGAAAAAAGGCGAGCTCAAAATGAAGCACTGAAAAAAACTCCTACAAGGTACTTGGGGACAGAGTTCAATGCCCCACACCCTTTCAAAACTGTGCAGGAGAAAAAAACTGCTTCGCGAATTATATGGAGGAGCAGAGTAGGTTGCTTTTGAGTATAGGTTCAGACTATAAAGATGCCAACCAAGCGAGTACGAAGACGTCAAAATAGGGTACAAAGGGATGCAATTCACATGTGAACACGGGGGAGGGATTGCTAGTGGATGCGAGCCTCAACATCTTAGTAACCGGGATGGAATGTTGAAGCCAACGAAACGGAGGTGGTTTAAACCGTACGCGTCTGATTTTTAGCCTGAGTGGAGGGGCATTGGGACAGGAAGCATGGATAAGTAATTTGCAAACGGCCTCCTACATTCCCAATCGCCCTTGCTCGGGATCAGGGAGATAGCGTGATCAATCAAAGTCCACTTGGAGTCCAAGCGAGTAGATGAGAGTATGGCTGCAAGGATCATCAATGCGCAGGGAGCTGTGCCCGTGCTGACTGACCAAACAACCAGCAGCCGGCGAAAGCTGAGAAATACGTCGTCATCATCAACAGCTCGCTTAGGGTCATAATGAGATGACGGTAAAAGCCGCTAAGATCATCGCTACATGAGAAGTGGAACAATAATGGTGGATTATTCAGCAAATTAAAAACAGGGAATTGTAAAAAAGCTAAGGTGGAATTTGAACAAATGTAGCATGCATTATTTAACATTTACTCTCAGGAGGACTATTTTCGAAATCCAGAAGTGGAATGCTCGGGAATGATGCAGCCAGAAATGACTGTATGCTTTCTGATGAAAGATGCTTATGTAATTTCCATTTGACTATTGATACCTTAGTTGATGATTTAAGGTCTAGAGAAAGATTATTACACAGGAATGTATATTTGGATGCAAAAAGGAGTGCACGTAAAGAGCGAAGAGACAGTGGAATAACCATAGAGAACTGATACGTGGCATAATACCACTCTATTGCAGTGAGAACATCAATACTTGGAAGAGTACGGCTAGAGTTAGCACGAAACAGAAAACCCGGGCCGGCTTCGAGCCTTCCAACCCATAACAATTGAAGGTTCACCAACTGACATCTCTCAGTATACGAACTGCTGGACCCAGCATGGGGAAAGAGCCTATAAGTAAATACTCTCTGAACATTTTTTGATTTTGTTGCGGTCACCGGCATTCATTAGACAAAAGAAGGGGCAGCAATATTCGAGGACAGGCAGGACAAACATTTGATAAGGTTTACGTTTCATTTCAGGAAGAAAAAATTTATGTTATATGAACCCACATGTCTGATCAGCATTTACAGAGATGCAGAGATACGATAAGATTAAGAAAGGCTAAATGACAAATTTTCACGATCTTTCAGTTAAACATCCAAGCTTATCAGTTAGATAAAACTCAAGAATTTCATTAAAAATTAACTTTTCAACAGGTTTTTCTAGAGATGGGGTGTATGCACACCCCGAAAGTTTTTAACATATGATTGAGATCCAGACTTAAAAACTGGAAGGATGATTGAGGTCTTCCATGTTTCTGAGAAAATAATCGGTTGAAATATAGACGGAGAATAAATGACTAAGCAACCTGGTAAGGGCTGATGCCTGCTTGATAATCGATTTCAGAATACCATCCGTTCCCGAACCAGGCGAATTTTTTAAATGACTTATAGGTTCCTGAATTAGTTCTGACGAAACATCGAAGGTATTGGGTATTCTGTCGGAAAGCGGAGGCCAAGAGTGCACGAAACTATTCCGCCTTGTCAGTACTATCCATGAGGAATATTTTGTTGTCATTCAGCAGAGGGGGAATAACGTGCCCACGCTTAGAGGAAGACCGACGATGGAAGATTTGCGCAGCCGATTTTGCAGGGTTCGAAGCACTGGGAGAAAGTGATTCTTTCTGCTTGTCTAACGCTTGATGCATCCTTGAGGCCATTTCAAAAATTTCTTTGGTTCTAATATGTACGGATAAAAAAACAAGGAGAAGAGTCACGCAGTTGCCTTCACAACTTTTTTGGTCAGTTATGAAGAAAGTGAGAAACAAGGAAATCCGAAGAGTTAAACTTGAGATATCTACGAGGCGCAAATTCTAAGATGTCTGTGGAAACCTTAGACAAGACGTTACGAAGAACTTTTGCATCAGTATAGGAGAGAAAGGCATGCCAAACCAATGACCCAAGATAGTTAGTTATTAATTTTTTGCCTATGAAAGCATAATTTAGGTAAACCCAAACTATGCTGGTCTTATTTGAAAAGACCAGCGGTAGACCACAGTGAATTAAGACATGGTCACTGAACGAGAAGGCGATTCATTATCAGTTTTAGTAGTTTGGAGACTGTCTAAACGTATGGCCGAAAAGTTTTCCTGCTGCGTTGATGGTGCGTGCAATAAATAGGTTTATTGATATAGCACTTCCTGTGCGCCGTCAATCTCCTTAGAAGACAGGAAAAACCTGAAACCATCTCCTATTTTCCGTAACTACTTGAGCTTTGTTTTTTTGTATGCTTAGACAGCAGTTTTCGAAATGAGGGGTATGATTTGAGTGAAAAACCGCCCTTACAATGGTAAATAATATAAAAATTAGAAAAACAGCAGCTATGAAGAAGGTAGAGGAATGTTTCATGGCAAGAATTTTTCGGGTCAAGTATAAACTACTCTGGAATTACAAGAGGATTTGTTCGACAGAGGTAGGAATGTCTGCGGTCGATTCAAAGGGACACACACTTCCAATCAAATGCGAGTGCAGTCGATTCCGGTGGGCGGTCGACCGACTAATTAGACTTAGTTATACGGATCGCTAAATAGATGGAAATGGATTAGGGGCAAGTAAATTTCAACGGTAAGAAACATTCACTGCTGCCAAACAGTCGTCATAGTATTGTAGTGCTGCTCACTTTTTCTGGCCGAAGATGAACTCTGACATTGTCCTTTGAACTAGGCGATGTTTGGCGTGTCAGAAAACAAAGTGCATCGCCATACCTTTTCCCTACCGAGCACATTTGCCTTTCCTGACGTTCGATTTAATCACGTCCAGTTAGACTTGGTTGGACAATTACCACTTTCACGTGGGCACACATGTTTTCACAGCAGTTGACCGTTTCACGCAATGACCAATTGCAATTACGATATCGGATACCTCAGCAGAAAAAACCATGTCTTCCTTAACCACTGGATGGCCAATTTTGGTGTGCCAGCCACCATTACAACTGACCGCGGAAGCCAAGTTAAATCTTGTCTCTTTCGCGAGTTCACTAAACTGCTCGGGTGCGTGCACATCACGACTACGGCATATCACCCTGCTTCCAACGGCCTCGTGGAACGGCTGCACCGTCACCCAAGACAGCACTGATATCTCACTCAGACACAACTGTGTGGAGTGGCAACCTACCCCCTCGTACTTTTGGGTATTCGATCAGCTGTCAAAGAGGACATTCAATGTACTACGGTCGAACTTTTATACGGTACACCTTTCCGCCTGCCCGGCGAATTGGTGCAGTCCTCCGTCTCAGACACTAGCTTGTCGAATGTTTTCGTTCAACAATTGAAACAGCGCATGGCTCAACTGCGTCCAACTCGCACTCGCCTGATATCCAAACGCGTTTTTGTGCATCACGACCTTAAATCGGCTCCTTTCGTCTTCGTCCGGCACGACGCGTTTAACAAGCCTCTTTGTTCCCCTTATGATGGCCCTTACAGGGTGCTTCAACGGATGGACAAGTATTATGTCATTCAGAAGGCTGACAAGACTTGCACAGTCTCCCTCGATAGACTTAAGTTAGCCTACCTTGAGTTCATCCCGCCTCCCGTTGTTCCATCCAATCCATTCGCACCATCACCACCCAATCCACTTATTTCGGTCCCTTCCACTCAACCATCACACTCAACCACCCCACCCACCCATTACGCTATTCCATTTTCACCATAACGCATTTCCTCTCGTTCTGGTAGAGATACCCATTTTCCTGCCAATCTTGAAGACTTTTTCATGTGATTATTTTCATTTGTTTTATCAAGCGTTTTTTGTAAAACAAACGCTCTCGTGGGGGGATTTGTGTAGGTATTTGTACAATTTACATTTTTGTATTTTTCTTGTTCACCTGAACCTTTATATACGCTTATTTTAATGTGATAAAAAATACACAGTGAACTTTGACTCGCAACTGGGCGTCTCCTATTTTCGCTTCTGCATGTCATAAGCGCTCTCTTAATTGTGCTGATCTGCCTCAATCATTTGCAGTCAATTGCAACGATTGATTTTCATTCCTCGATTGCCTTCCACTGGACGTCATCCAATTGAACTGCTGACTCTCGTCATCGTCCTTGGTGCATAGCTTTCTGGATCTAGTGTAGAGCTCAGTACAATTGTCAACAAAGTTTAATATCTAAGAAGGCTACGTTTTCGTGAGTCTGCATTCTAACAATCCACTGTCGTGTTTACCGTCCTTTTGTCGTTTTTAGTTAAGACACACAGTTCCCCACTTATCGTTAGGTTTTGTACACATTAGTTCTTAGCAGTTTTAACCCTTGTCTACACTAGAGCGTATATGATAATATAGTGTGGATTATGTGGATTAAAACTGCCATTGCACGAACGTAATTGCTCTTTGGAATTTTCGGGAATTTTTTATGTGCCGAATTACCTCACAAAACGACATCAAATTGGAATTTGTTTATCACCTTCGTCGACTTGATAAAAACAGCCTTTACACCAATAAATACTGAAAACCGCTCAGTGAACCAAAAGTGCAAAACCCCTTGAAGATCTGAAGTTATCCAGGACCTTTGACCTCTACAAACGGCTGAGTCAGTCCTGAATATTCTTCCTATCATTTATTGTTTTTTAAAAGTGGTTTTGAATGAATAGGCGCATTTATTGCTCATATTGTTTCTATTGCGGTGTCGTTGGACTTCCATTTGAAATTCGCTCGTCTCCGAGCTTTTGATTTTTGGCCAATAATCTGTTCCCAAAGTCAGGACTCAACGAAATAAGTTTACACTGGATTACATATTGTCTGTTTATCAGGATCAGCCTTTAATTGTTTAGACATTGTGATATTCAGGCACACGAAAATTGATATCGGAATCTTGAATAATAAGCTAACTCAGCTTCATTTGGATCCTGCCTCATACGGGCTTCAGAAAACAGTCTCTTGCCAGGAAAGGTGTCTACATCAGAAAGGAACGGAGAACCACTCGCAAACTCACTTCAAAGGCTGCATCATTCATTGCTTCGTATTAACATTCGATAGTGAATTCGGTTCGGAAAAGCACTTCTTTTTTGTGCTCAGTAAACTATTCGCTTGATAATTTAAGCTGCTCGTTAAAACTTAATGCATCCTCGTAGAGATCTTGCTGGCATGGGAAACGCAAATGTTCACGATCCGACCACGCGAGAAAATTATTCACCGCTTCGGCCAGGACTCGAAACACCAACCTCTCGATTAGCTACCAATGCTCTTGACCGCTCGGCCACGGCCGGGAAGCCAGCAGACAAAACAAATAGTATACACTACAAAAATAATGATCTCTCCTATCTTTGTAAACCTTTTTCGATTTCATGTGACAAAAATTTACCAGAAATACTCAAGTCACTCTCAGCAGACCGAGAAGAACCACAAAGCAGCAATATTGAAGAAAGCAGTGCACTACTGAACATTACCAAAACTAAGCTAAACAGTGAAGTGCTGGCACTCACAACCAGAGTTTTGAGATTAGAAGGAGACATCGATCTCCTATCGGAAATAATATCAGTCCTCATAAAACATAACAAAATTAACTTGCCGAAACACGATGCAAATGAGCTGAAAAACATCAGCAAGCTAGACCATAATCATCGCAAGGAAACGGTAGAGGTCAATAGGCACAATATTAAGCGAAACAAAAAGAGAAAAAGAGTGAAGTCATTAGAACAAACCTCTGAGTCAGTTGAAATACAGATGACCAGAAAGAAAATAAGCGAGGAGGAAATTATGTCTTGCGTTTCCCCAGGTTCGGGAAATCTGGTGCACATAGAATCCGACTGCACAAAAGTAAATCAGTGATCGACGGTCTCTGAAAAGTCGAAAAACAGTAATCGTAAGGTATCTTTACTGCCACGGACGAGCGACAGCAGCATGCTCTTTATATGTCCATCGAACTACAATTAAGCAGGGCATGGTAGCCAGCAAAGTAATGGCGGAAAAGTGGCCTGCGACTTATCGACAGACCTGGATGCCACAAACCAAAATCCAGGTTTCCCGGGTGCTATTCGAGCAAACGCATTGTCAGGAGAACTCACGCTGTTTGAAAGGTCCATAGAGATGTCTGCAAATCAACCAACAGGCTCACCGATGAAGACAAATTTGAACACAGTATTAGAGAATGTAACAACCTTCCATCACTTTCCCTGACAGATCATTTTGTCTGATAGTTCAGGGAGTCTCAGAGGCTACTGGGGAAACGCCAAAAGAAAGGGTGAAACAAGATCTGCTGATATTTAAAAATTTATTGAATGATACGCAAGAAACTGGTGTGACAGTCGACATCAAAAAGATCTTTCGATTGGGGCCTCTCGTTACAAATGAAACGCATGAGGTTCGACCAAGACCTTCCATCAATAAAAAAGCAAGATGCAGAAACGAGTTTTTTCCCCTACAGATCATTTTGTCTAGTAGTTCAGGGAGTCTCAGAGGCTACTGGGGAAACGCCAAAAGAAAGGGTAAAACAGGATCTGCTGATATTTCAAAATTTATTGAATGATACGCAAGAAACTGGTGTGACAGTCGACATCAAAAAGATCTTTCGATTGGGGCCTCTCGTTACAAATGAAACGCATGAGTTTCGACCAAGACCATTAAAAGTCGTCTTGGGAGCAAACAGCAGGTAGATCTATTGCTCTCTCGAAAGTCCCGACTACGAAAGAATCATCGTGGATTTTTTTCAGCCGGATTACTCTCCCACCGATCGGATGAAAATGAGGACACTGGTAGCAGAATTAAAAAGACGTCAATACGAGGGGTAACAAAACTTGAAAATTGTAGACAACAAAATCGTCAAAACGGTGCGCTCGTTTTTATGGGAACATCCGGTGAAATTGACGGCAACCACGCCGGTCTAAAGCCCTACCAAATGCCTATAGATTTGAACCCAGACAGGAGACTGGATATATCTTGTGAAATATCCAGCAAAAATCGCCATGTGGAAGAAAGAACCAAAAATCTTCAGAAATCGAGGGAAGAAAAACAAGATTAAAATTATGTACACAAATGTGCAGAGTCTATTGAACAAAATGGATGAAATTAAACTGGTCGTGGACCATTTACAACCTGACTTCATAGCTCTAACGGAAACATGGTTAAATGAACAAATCGCAGACACAGAAGTCAGAATAGACGGTTTTCAGGTTATCCGCATGGATAGAAACGGACGTAGGGGTGGTGGAATCGCAATTTTTATACGAGAAGGCATTGACTTCATTCCGGATGGGCCCTCGCCAAATAGGATCTCGTCTTGCGAAATACTATGTTGTAAACTGAAAGTCCCAAACCAACCAGACTTCCATATTGCCGTGGTATATCGACCCCCAGGACAGCGAACGTACACGGACGAAGCACTCATCGCAGAGGTAAAGCGAATCTGCCGTAGCAATCACTTATTAATACTTGGAGATTTCAACGCTCCCGATATCGATTGGGTGTCAAAGTACTGCTCGCGATCGGAAAATTCATTCGAACAGAAATAACTACAGTTGGTAAATGGCGAGTTCCTTACCCAACATGTCACAATGAAGACGTGGTTCCGAAATGGGCAGCAGTCAAACTGTTTGGATCTTATCATTAGTAGAGACGACGATTGCATCCTTGCATTAAGTTCTTACGTGCCGCTTGGACGAAGTGATCATTGTGTTCTTGCTTAGGAGTACAGTCATTTTTCTGTACCCAAACGTCGTGCAGTTAGGGAAAGAAATGTATGGAAAGGGGATTATCCCAAAATGAAAGAATTACTGAATGGGATAGACTGGAGCCCTGCACATGAACCTGACCCAAATGCTGCCTGGTTCTTCATTAGTAACTTGATTCAGCAGTTGGTAGAGACATTATGTCCACTTAAAAGAAAATCGTGCGTCTCCCGACCCGAGTGGGTGACATCGGAAATAAAAAGGAATCTCAAGAAGAAAAGGAGACTGTGGAGAACATATGCCAGATATCAACAACCCGAACATTTTTCGCTTTTAAGAAACAGCGAAATCGGTGTCGGAATCTTCTGAGAAAAGAAAGATCAGCCTTTGAGTCAGAAATATTCAAAGACATACCAAGAAATTCGAAAAGGTTTTATGCTAACGTTAATAAGGCAAAATGAACTCGCGACTGCATTCCTTGTCTTAAAGACAATCAGGGAAACAGGTTAACTGATAACTCTGATAATACCAGCCTCTTATCCAATTTCTATATGTCCGTGTATACCGAGGAACCACCTTTTGACGAGGACCAATACTACAGTACTGCCACATCTACAAACAAAATAAGCACAGTGTCGTTCCCAATGGACACAGTAAGAAAACTCTGAAACAGCTACAGCCCACTAAATCACCTGGCCCAGATGGTATATCCGCAAAAGTTCTCAATGAACTCACAGACCAGCTGGCCTCTCCGCTCTCCAAGATATTTGAAAGTTCGATGGAGGCGGGGGCTCTGTCTACCGAGTGGAAGATAGCCAACATAACCCCCATCTATAAAGGAGGAGAGAGGACATCACCAAACAGTTTCCGACCAGTCAGCCTCACAAGTATCTGTTGCAAAATGATGGAGAAGATTATTAAAACGGAACTGATGAGGCATCTTGAAGAGAATAACTTGCTAAGTTCATATCAACATGGATTTCGAAGTGGTCGATCCTGCCTCACAAACTTGCTCACATCCATGGAAAGTTGGACAAAATCATTAGAAATGGGTTTGTCAGTCGATGCAGTCTACATTGACTTTAGCAAAAGCCTTTGACAGGGTTCCACACAAACGTCTGATCTTTAAGCTCCGTCAAATGGGTGTGACTGGCAACCTTCTCAAATGGTTGGCCGACTTTCTCACAGACAGGCACCAGCGTGTTTGTATCGGAGACACCAAGTCTCACTGGGAAACCGTTCACAGTGGAGTTCCGCAGGGCAGCGTTCTGGGTCCCATTTTGTTTCTGATATACGTAAACGACTGCCTGGATTGTCTGACATGCGAGAAGGTAATGTTTGCTGAAGATTTGAAGTTATATAACTCGATTGAAAAACCGGAGGATGCACGGAAATTACAACAAAACTTAGATAGCTTGCAAACATGGTGTGATGAGTGGCTGCTGAACCTTAATCTTAACAAATGCCAAATAATCCGACTGTGGTCTAGTTCCAGAAGGATGATTAGGTTTGAATGCCAGTACTTCATCAGTGGTCACCAACTCCAGGAGGTAAAAATATTCTAAAGGACTTGGGTATATAGATAACACTAACTCTCAAACCATCGTCGCACTGTGCGAATATCGCAAACACATCTATGTGTATTTTAGGCGCAATCAGGAAGTCCTTCGTTAATTTTGACGGAGAGCTTTTTGGGCGCGTGTTTGGAACATTTATCCGGCCGGTGTTAGAATATTGCGTTCAGGCGTGGCGCCCTTGGACGAAACATGACTACGCTCTGCTGGAGAAAGTTAAACGGAGGGCAACGAAACTAGTCAGAGGATTTGAATGCCTACCCTATGAGGACCGCCTAGCAAGACTTAAAATTTTTCCTCTCTCTTATAGGCAATACAGAGGGCATATGATCTTAGTCTTTAAACTGGTCAGAGGAGTTGATTGTGCTCTTCAGATGGCCAACTTTTTGGAATTGGCAAACATGACAAGTCTCCGAGGTTACCAATATAAACTGAAAAGAAATCACGCCAAACTTGAAGTGCGGGCGAACTTCTTTTCCCAACGGGTGATTGACGAATGGAACAAACTGCCAGTCTCAGTTGTTCAGGCTGAAAGCGTTGAAATGTTTAAAAGAAGACTTGACGCATTTTTACTTGATGAACATATATTTAGTCGACAGCAATGATCGATATAATAAAATGACTATCGCCATGTAACATTTGCTTGTTTTGCTAGGGTCTATCTGTAAATAGGGTTTTCAAAGGCTCTGCCTAGCTCCCTTATATATACTGAATTATGTTTGATCTAGCTTTATACAAACGAATAGTCCATGCAGGCATATTGGGTGTATGAACACTCAATCTGTAAGTATTTCTGCTGAAAAAACTGATAATGTGACTAATTACTTAAATAATTTTCGTTTTCTGCTAAGTCATCCATGGATATGAAAAGAATATAAGAAAGGCCCTAAGTTATTATTTAGTGTCAATCGCAGTATGCCCTGGGCTTGATCCTGTGAAGGTCATGTGCATAGTAACCAGCCATATTATTTGTTCTTCATCTTGGCCAAGTTGAACTCCGTTACCACTTCACTAGGACTGTTCCGGATAATACCGCTACAACTGCACGTACGTACTTGCTTCCTGACCATCTGGATTTTTCTTGTGCCGAAATTCCTTATTAAACGGCATCAAATCGGAAGTTGTTTATCAGCTAGGTCAACTTGACTACGCAGGCGCTACAACAATAACAACTGACAACCACTCATTGAACCTAAAGTGTACAACTACGTGAAGATCTACAATTACCCAGGAACGTTGACATCTCCGAATGGCTGAGTCCTTCGTTAATATTTTTCCTACCGTTAATAGTTTTTTTAAAGTGTTGTTGAACAAGAAGGCAAATTTTTTGCTCATATTTCTTTAAATACTCGCCTACGGAAGACGACCAAAGTGAACCACAAAATCACATCCAGCTATCTTCGGTGTTCTAACGAGCCCATAGTTGAATCCCAAGAAACAAACGCGTGGCAATCAGCAATGAAGAAACACCACAACAAGAGTATGTATTCAAAATCAACTCCGATGGATTCCTTGAAGACTTTAGATGATGATATGGCCAGAGGTAGATTAAATCCCAACGAGAGCTCTGTAAAGCGTTCTCGTGCACCTTAGGAGAACTTTGGAGGAAGCGAAAATCTCGAGTACCGGGATCGGTAACAGTGTTTAGTTATTCAGGGTTTGCACGAATCAACTGCAGTCCGACCTGAAAAACGTGTCGCCGAAGACCTAGCTTCAGTTAATGGCCTCCTTAACCAGTTGCTCACACCAAGCGTGGAAGTAAAAGTTCGTTAACATTCCGAATCAGAAAAAAGGGTAAGGATAGTCTAGGAACGCCACGACAGCGACCTCTCAAAATTATGCTAGAGAGCAAAGATCAAATCAAGGCGATCCTATTCTAAAAAAACAAGCCCCGTCTCTTCCATAAATAGGTTTTTCAACCGGAATACGCCTCTGCGGAAAGGCTGAAATGTTGAGAACTTATTTTGGAACTACAATCAAGACTGAAGGCTGGCGAACACAATTTGGCTATCTTCAAGACGAAGGTAGTTCAAAAGAATGCGACTTTTCCATTGAATCAACAAATTTTATTAAGGACAATGGCAACCACCTTACTTAACGCCAAAACCACCAGGTTACCAACTGCCCAAAGAGATGACAGAACTAAGTCCGTAACGCCCAGCGTTCTTACTGTGGAAACCAGAGTAACCGAAACTCATAAACAAACGGAAAAGGCGTATGAGATTGACGTCAGAGGAGACATAGTGAGGCCTATAAGATTTACAAACGTAACAAGAAGTTCGGTTGCACAAAATTTAAGTGCTTGTACTTAAATGCCCAAAGCATTTTATCAAATCTTGCCGAGTTAAAAATTTGCCTTGCCGAAGTATCTCCGGATGTGATAGCAGTTACCGAAACTGGCTATCCAGCAGTATTCGAGATAGCGAAATAACATTGTCTGGATACCAAATATATCGGAGGAACAGAAAAAAACTGACACGGTGTTGGAATAATTGTGTTTGTGAAAAAATTCATATTAGTGTTCGACGAGACGAGCAAGTTTGCGTGCAGCACGGAAGCCATATGGTTTAACATCAAGGCTCCTGGCTCTCCATGCCTGGATGTCCTCACTGTCTATCGGCCACCTAGAATAGACCGATTTGCTGACGCCCACATGTTGGAACAATTAAAAAAGATCTCCAGTCGACCTACTGTCATGATTATGGGTGACTTCAAAGCACCAGGAATTAACTGGAGCACTGTTTAATCATTACGCCCGAAATCGAATTTTGCTTATGTTTTTCTGCAAAACACCTTCAACGTATTCCTCACACAACATGTCCTCTTCCCCATTAGAACATGCGAAGGACAAAGGGCTAACTGTTTCAACCTGGTTTTTACGAAAACATCAGGCAGCATTACTGAGATTATTTCAATGCCTCCGCTCGGTCGAAGTGATCATGTGGTGCTTACGTGAGACTTATCTTTACTCTCCGTTGCACCTGCTTTAGAGTAAAACGGCGTGACTTTTGGCGAGGAAACATTAATCAGATGCGAGCAGATTTAACCGACCTCAACTGGATATCAATGTTTTCGGGCACGGTGAACGAAGATTGGAAGCACTTCCAGAATGCTCTTCTGTGACTCATGGACAACCACTGCCCATTAACGAGTTTCCATCAGAGCAAGCGTCCTGAGTGGCTAAACAGCAACCTAAAAATTTAAATAAACAGAAAGCACAAATTGTGGAAAAAATACTGCGAGTCTAATTAATTCGCATATTTAAACCCAGACAAACAAACTGAGAAGCCCTTTTTCATAAAAACGCGACGAGAATTCGAGAAGACTTTGCTGCAAAAGGCAACGCAGAATCTAAAGTTAGTATACATTTACCTCTGCCGATATTTAAGGAATAACCATCAAAGCCTGAGGATTAAGACTGCCATGGGCGTCGAAATTGCCAAGTACTTTTCAGAGTTCTACCGCTCAGTTTGCACAAATGACGCAAGGTTCCTTCACACCTCAGCGGATAACCTGCCGACTGCAAGCATTAACCACATACTATTCTCAGAATTTCTGATCCTAAGGGAATCAAACGAACTAAAAGAGATGAAATCTCCAGGACCGGATTAGTTTCCACCCAAGCTTCTGAAAGAACTCGCCAATGACATTTCCGCATCTCTGTCAGTGCTCTTTCAAAATTCATTTGACTTCGGAACGCATCCTATTGATTGGAAGCTGGTACATATAACTCCCTTGAACGAAAGTGGTAGCCGGGTCTCAGTGACAAAGTAAAGACCCATAAGCTGGACATACATCCGTGACAATTTTATGGAAAGGATCATCAAGAGCGACTTGGCGACATTCCTAGAGGCTAATAATTTGTTATCAAACTATCAACACGGGTTCCGAAAAGGAAGATCCTGCACAAAAAATTTGCTGCAATCTCTCCAGAGTTGGAACCAAGCCCTTGAAGATAAACACGTGGTTTACATCGCCTTCATTGACATTCAAAATGTCTTCGACACTGTGCCGCACCAGAGACTGTTGTACAAGCTAGAAAAATGGGAATCGGAGGTAACCTCCTCAAGTGAATCGAAAACTTCCTCGTGGCTTAGCGTCAGGTTGTGTTCATCGGCCAAGAGAAGTCAAGTTCTGCTGCGGTCGAGAGGGGAGTTCCTCAGGGTTAAGCACTAGGGCCAATACTGTTCCAAATATATGTGGACGATTGCATCAGGCATCTGGACTGTGAATCAGCAATGTTTGCCAACGGCATGAAAATCTGGGATGTAATCCAGAGCCCTGCCAATGAAGATAAATACAGCTCAACTTAGCTCGGTTGGAGGAGTGGTCGAATCATTGGCTTTTGCGGTTCAATGTTGATAAGTGTACAATACTTCGCTTAGTCAACCCATCCAGATCCGCCGACAGTAGAAGCTATTTGCTCAAGGGTGAAGCCTTACAAGACGCGGAAACCCAAAAGGGCCTTGTTGTGCTGACGACCACCACCTGAAAACCATCGTCTCACTGCTCAAAAGTGGTAAAGAGCGCAATGGCTGTGTTGTATGCCATCAGACGAGCCTTTTTGGATTTCGACGAAGATCTCTTCGCTAAATTTTTTGAAAATTCGTTAGGCCGCATTTGGAATATGCTGTACAAGCCTGGAGACCCTGGACAGTTCAAGATCAGAACTGTCTGGAAAGAGTAAAAATGAGAGCAGCCAAAATGGTTAGGAGTCGAAGCTCCTTGCCATATCCAACCCATCTAACGAGTCTTAATCTGTTCACTTTGAGTTAAAAGGCAAATAGGCGGGGATCTCCTGCAGACATTCCGCATTGTGGAGGGATTGGGTTTATGCCCGGAATTCTCGGACTTCTTTAAATTTGCTGCCACGACCCATCTCCGAGGTCACCCATGGAAACTGTGTGATCAGCCGAGGAGACTGGATGTGCGCAAGTTCTTATTCTTTGCCAGAGTGGTCAAACCAGGGAATGCCCTCCCTTTAGATGTTGTGATTTCACAATTGCTGGAAAGTTTTAAAAAAAAAACCTTAACGGTTTTATGTTCCAAAATGCGCCAGAGCCATGAGGAGTTGAACTTAACTCTCGAGACTCACGCACCACTGGCCATATTTTATGATCGCCTTTGAACTTTTGTAACCCACATGATTTCTCTGTATACCGCAGTTACTTTCACGTTACAAATAGGGTACTCAAAGGTCAATGCCTATTTCCCTCAATAAATTGCATTTAAAAATTGAAGATTCTGCACAGAGAAAGATTAGGAGAGCCTGCTGCTCATGTGAGCTTATACCTTACAGAGCGATTGAGAATTTCACCTGAAATCTGTAATTGTCTGAAGGAATCAATACGGCTGAGCGCAGTTTATGAAGTGCCGCCCGCAGTCAACAGCGCAGACCGAAGACCCCTTGGCGTCAGGGTTGTCAACCATCCAAGTTATGTAGAAAATATATGATTCCAAAATACAAAAAGCTATGCTACTAACGAGCCGAGACAATAAAAATGTTGCAATTATTTTTGAAATAAATTATTTAACAATCATAAAGTTGTGTATAAAACTAACGAAGCTATCGGAAAATATTTGCAAATGTGAAATTAACATATTTTTTTAAATTTTATTTAACAGCAGAAAAAGCTGCTTCTTAAATAATGGATAAACATATCTTTAAAGTGGGGGTTTTTGCGAATGGTGAGAGAATAGGCAGTCATGAGTTTTGCAGGTTGTTAACCACCAGCTATGGCTTGCTCATACTCAGAAAGCAAACCAAAAAACCAGGTGATTAGTTCTCTAAGAAATTTCGTTCTCTCTATTTGCATTGCAGGTTATCATAGAAGGTTCAGAAATAGACGTGATATAATTACTGATAGACGCCTCTGATCGGAATATCCAGTTCCAGTAGAATGGCTATCACTGTCCTCGGAAGCGCATAAGACGCAAGCAAAGAACGTTTGGATTCCTAACTTGATTATTGACCACGACGACTTCAATGCCTATTGGTGCTGAGTAAACTCTTAATAATTTAGGCAGCATCAGAAAGGAAGTATGTTATCGTCGCGTCTTCAATTTGAACCCTGCTACTTCACAATGACAAAGCGATTCCGTCTTCTTTTGCCAAGATTTTCCTCCGAACATAAAAACAAATTTACATCTCCTTCTAAGTAATTGGTTCCTACGAAGAGGTTGATATCCATTGAGGCCAAGCACGTAGCCCAATTTTTTCCCTCGAACCTTATTTCTATGGTGGGGATGGCAGTTTGCTAAAAATCCCACGTTCATATTTCAATGCCATGCGATTTTGTGGAGCATCTTCTATGCATTTTATAGCGTCCGAGGATGTCAAGGATAGCACACACCATGGATAAGATCACCTTGAATAGCTTCTAGTCATGAAAAAATTGTCAACACTTCGTCAAGTACACATGTAAAGATCGAAGGAGAGAATTAGTTTATAGCGTAAAGTATCTATGTTAGCGGTAACAAATGACAGAATAACAAAAAAGGAATAGAAGGAGAAAAACTAATGTCGAGTTACTGTACAATAGATCCATTTGGAGTGGGAAGTGGTCAGGAATGATCATTCAGATACCGGTGAGGAGTGCAGCGCTGTCGGCAACTCTGGATGAGGGTCATGGAGATGCTGACGGTAAGGGACAAGTGAGATGGAAAGAGAGCAATAACTGGGGGAGATGTCAGTGATAGGGGTAGACGGAACACCGGCCATCTTCACTGACCAACAATCCTGTAGTTTTCGTGGTTTGTTACAATTTGCAGGTAAAAGGCGCAGTTTCGCTGAAATACATTTTCTAATGATATTTGAATTGATGGTGTTGGACTTTAATATCGCACCCTCCTATTAAAAAACAACTGGAGAAAGGTTAGACACCCTACGCGGTTAATCCTACAGGATTTTTCTTCAGAATATGTCTTCTGATCTGAATCATTTGTCACTTTGTCAGTCTCAGATACGTTTCTATTACATTTATTTCCTTGATCAGTTCTGCTTCAAGTTCTCTCTATTTCTTTCTCTGGGCGACTAGACTTGTTAAAAGAACCTGTGGTTTACTTCTTTCAACATTGATTTTTAACTTGGAATTATCCTTTATCTCTTCGTTTTAACCTCAAGCTTCAATGGTGGACGCTGAAAATTGTTTAATTGAGAGGATTGGAATGTAGTTGGCCTGAGAAAGAGCCATTGATGGTTTTCCATGATCACATCATACTGCTTTTAAAAAACGACAAGTTATGTAAAATAATCCGGCAGAACTGTGGAGAGGATAAAGTTGGAAAGAAACTAGTCCTCACAGCTTAAGACGAAGCTGAGATACCTTGATCAACTAAGTTTAAACTTTAACGGTTTGGAATGCTATAAATGGCATGAATCATTTTATCCAACCCACATAGTGACGCGTATCGTTAGCAAGATTCATTTTCAACTTTTTTACGTGCGTCCGTGCGCAATTTGTTGACGCAGGCCATCTGCATGTAACAAATAAGAACTCGGAAAGTCTATAGCGCATGTTTGTACGGCCCCCATAAAGCACCTGAAATTCATTGTAGAGATAATTTGTCTATGTCATTCAGCTTTTCAGAACTCGTTATCCGAAAGACTTATTGCATTCAAGGAGGATTTCTTCACCGAGCAATTCATCCTTGAATCCAGCTTGGCATCTACACCACTAACACTAGCCCACTGTAATCAGACGTTGCTGGCTAGAACAATAAATATGAAAACCTATTAGTCACGGTAGGTAGATGGCAATCACAGTCTGGAAATGATTGGTAAAGTATCTTATCCTGCACCCGTATCTTAAGTGTTTCAAGTGAACCGTAACGCTTTTGAACCGCTTTCTTTACCTTTTTGAATATTTCTGCCATTTTACCGCAAAATACTATCCTATAAGGTTGGCACGCAGACCTTTTGTTGATTGTATTTTGTACTTGGGGTATGGTGCAAGAAGTAACTACTTAATTATTTTCTCTCCAATAATCTAAAAAATAAGTTAAGTTGACTGTGTGCTCGAAGGAAAACAAGCTTACAATAGTATGTATTTGGCAAGCTCGAAATATTAATTCTCTTTATAAAATGTGGAGGCTGAAAGTTAAAATGCTCCTCTGTTCATGCGCTTAGATAGCCAGCCAAAAACATCTGACTTAATGTGAGCGAAAAAAGGTAATAATGTATCTCTCGCAAATGTAAAGTTGGGAATTTAGCAGAATTCATCCTTTTGGGGAATGTGAGTCTCGGATAAAAGACGTTCCCTCATATGGGCATGCGCTACATATCAATTACAATCAAAGAAGCACGAATCTGGAGTGGAGACGGAATATGTCTACAAAAAGGAGAGAGGGACTTTAATACTAATAATAGAGAACCAAGCTTGTGCGAAATTCTGAACTTTGCGAAAGATTTATAATAACTCACAAACCGGCCTCAACGCATGTGCCAAAGTTTTGAAAGAATAATAAAAAACAAAAAGCTAATTTGAAGCTGTTTTATGAACAATACACGGTAAGCACTTAAGTGTGGCATTTGTCAGCAGGACGTCTTTCCGTCGCATTCCCAATAATACACACAGGATTGCTTCCAGTTAAGACGGCAACATAGCACCATGTCACCTGAAGAGCAACACTCGCACTTAATGGTCTAAACATGAGAATAGCGATTCATAGAAGTCCCGGGAAGATATCGAATTTTCAAAGAACGGATGACTATATAAACCTAAGCGGTCCCCATATGGACCTCTGCTCATTTTGTGGGATTGAATGCTTAAATCTGTCACTGCTTTCCGATACGAACTCGTATCCATCCCGTCCAGGCTTAGGTCTGATGAGTGGTCATCAATCGAAATTTGAAGCACCTTCTTTGTGTTATATGAGCTCTGTACACCGAACATAACACCTGCAACATTTGCTTCAAATCCCAAGATAACAAACTACCCACCACCGGTGATTAAACTTCCAATGCCCTGCCTCCCTCCATCACCGATACAATTCTTCCTTCCGCAACACATACTTCGTTCACGACGATGACCACCACTAGTACAACGCACTTCACTCCTACCAGCGAAGAGACCACCTCCGATGTCCCGCCACCTCCTGCATACACCACTTCTAGCGATGGCGACTCGATTCTCGTGATCACATATTCCCATAATGTATCGGCCTGTCCAATTGCTTGCTAAGCTATCACACAGAGACTGGCGAACCAGTACCTGGAGCACCAACACACAGCGGAGACCAACGCCTCCAGTGCCCTTGCGAATTCTTAAATCGTGTGTGCCTGCTCAGCCACATGCTCATCTATGAAAGTGGAATCCATTGCGATACCGACACATCTTACGTGTTTTGCACACCCAAGGACCCTCTCATAACCAGTTCTCCCATGAGCGCAACCACCAGTAACAGAAGCATAACCTTCGTGGACTCAGCGACTCCTGACCTATCCTTTTCTCAGTGCACCGCACATACACATTCCGCATCGGTCACTTGCAAGTAAATTGCACAGAAACCTGCGAATGAGTACCAGGAACACCAACATATACCCATCGCATCCACGTCAACTGTCCCTATAAGCCTACTGAGCCATAGGCTTCTCTATGAAATCTTCATGTAGAACGCCGCCAGCCTAACCATATTATCACGTACCCCTCATCAAAATCTACACCATACATGGTCACAATCGAAAACCCCACAAAACGTTTTTTCAACCAGCATCTCTAACTGAAAGTGAGGTAGGATTCGCGGCTCTTTCCCCATGTTGCACATCTGCTGCATGTGGGGTTTGAGCCCGGGACCATCACAGTGCGTTTAGCGCCATTGTGTGTACCGTTGCCAACTTACAATTCCACTCAGACCCCGCAGTCAGTCCATTGCATGTTTGGGCGGAGTTGCTGCCTAGTTGTCTGAGAAGAAACCTGCAGTGGCTCCTTCTTAACATGACCGCTGGCATTCTCTTACTTGTGACATGTCAGGCACTTAAACCCCATGCTGTATTAAATCCTTGTGTTTGTGTTTTCGAGGGCCAGGTCATGTAGGTTATGTGCATAGAGTAGATTGTCTAACTCATTAAATGTGATGCCCGAAATTTAAGGTGATAGTATGGCACACATTTGAGGTTGTTTATTTTGTTTTTTTGTACTGATCTAAGGCACAAAAAGCTATTTACTTAAGATAAGTTCAGTTCAGTTCTCTTTATTGTAGGCAAAACTGGACGCAACGGGGCGAAATCCAACGTTTTGTTGATTTCCAGGGGTTTTCCTACGTTATTGCACTTTCTGGACCAAACCTTCTTGTTTGCGTGCGTTGTACTATAAAGGAATATTAATATAAGCTAGAAAAATTAAAAATATATCATTTAAGGGAATGTAAAATTTGAGTTCAGGATCACCAAAATCAGGTAAATTAGTTAATCAGCAGCTGCGCCCGCTGCCTACACCAGTTCACTGACCGGTTCGAATAGTGCTGAAGCCTGGGAATGAGAACTGAGCGTGAGTTTGACGACTCAGTGCATTTTTTAACTAAACCCAATCCGCCGCGCTTGAATTTAGCAACGTGCGCTAAAAGCCGTGGTTTTTAAGGTTGCCAACAGATAATAATAGTTGTATTTAATGCCGGTTTACAGGCATTGTCAGATGAAATATTCAGTGGGTAGAGGCTGGCAGTGAAAAAAAACTCCTGAATATATATCAGTATAAATGTTTTTCTTATCTTTATGTTATTCAGGAGAAAAAACTGCCGCCTGTAATGATGATAGCAATTCAGATCAGGGAACGACTAACACAATTGCAGTCTCTCTGTCTTTGCTAGGAACCGGGATTCTGCCCCAGGCAATAAAGCATCCGTGTACGGTTGCTCACTGTCTGCCGAAGAAGTCAGCGGGTGCAGGCTGCAGAGACGGTGCCGTATCCCTCAAGGTAACACCTGGGATCTGGTTCAGATGCCACGCACTCCGTCGAACAAAAAACGGATTCTACCGTGTCGTTGCCCAGAATTCTTGGAAACTGTTCTGAATGCAAAAAAACTAGTAATAGTTATCTTAAGCAAAGAAAACCTCCGTTGGATTTTTATATTATGGGGAAGTTTATTCCACATGGCCATGGCGTGTACCGAAAAGAACCGTCGATACTTAACTGTGCGAGCTAATGGAAGAAATAAAAAGACATTGCGATGACTGCTGCGCCGAGGATGGTCAAGCTGCCTCACAGTGGTAAGGGGATTAAATGTACGACTATTCAAAAGCTTAAACAGCAAAAAGAGTCCCTTCTGCACTCGGCGAAACCATAAGGGATCAATGTTTACAAGCCCACAGCGTTCTTGATACGACAGATTACGGTGCTCCAACGATAAAATTCTTTTCGTGAAGAAGTGCTGGACCGATTCTATTTTCTTCCGTTCGCTAGCGCGCAGAAGGCTAAATAGAAACGAGCAGTATTCCAGGCCAGGTCTAACGTACATTTTATAAAGGCGGAGTCTTATATCAATAGTTTTAAAATTTCGGAGGATAAACCCGGCAGTTCTGCGTGCTTTGGAGACAATCAGGGCGCAATGCTCTGAAAGATTGAGACCGTTGGAATATGATATGCCCAGGTCCTTAACAACGCCAGGTTCATTTATATCGTGGCCATCTATGCTAAGATGAGGCTGATGGTCGTCACCGACAACCATAATGGAACATTTGTGCCAAGAAAGGGAAAGGCGCCATGTGCAGCACCACTGGGCAAAGGCCTCGAGATCATTTTTTAATAGATCAAGCACGGTGTCGCGATCTGCCGGCTTGTATCGATAGGCAACTTTTAAATCGTTGGCATACATAAAGGGCCTACCATTTCGAAATAAACCTGGCACATCATTGACAAAAAGACAAAATAAAAGCGGGCCTAGCACACTACCCTGAATAACTCCACTCCTCACATGTGCCCAGTTTGAGAAAGCATTGGAGATCTTAACATGTTGTGTACGATAGCTCAGGTAAGAAGATATCAAGCTCAGAAGTTTACCACATATACCGAAAGAGGAGAGTTTCAGGAGAAGAATGGCATGATCAACACGATCGAAAGTCTTGGTGAAATCGAAATAGACTATGTAAAATGCAAACCATTATCCCTAGATTGTAGAACATGATCAAAGAAAGAGAGCTGACATGTGTCGCAAGACCTTGTTTTGAGGAACCCATGCTGGGCTGCACTCAATAGGTTATTCTCAGTTAAATGATGCATCATCTTATCTTTGATCAAGGTCTCCAGGATTTTCGAAGCTGCGGAAGGTGTGTTGATTGGCCGAAAATCGTCAAATGACGTAGATTGACCGTGCTGGGGATAGGTTGAATGTGCGATTCCTTCCATACACTGGGAAAGGTTTCACTTTCAAGAGCTAGATTAAATATCTTACATAGAAGTGACGGGAAAATATCATTAACATCCGCCTTTATAATACTGATCGGTAAGCCATCTGGTCCAGGACTATAAGATTGACGAAAACTTCGAATGGCTACGGTTACGTCCCAGAGGGTAAAAGTTATGGTCTCGAGGATGGCACCGGTCCAAACCTGGATGGGCGGAGGGGGAGCGGTCGAATTTTCAATAAATGTTCTGGACAAGAAAACGTTAAAACTATCAGCCGTCAATTTGTCATCAACTACAGGATTGCCAACGGAGTCCAGTAGTACGGGATGCCATGTTTTACTACGGGGTTCTTATTGCGCGTGAAAAAAGTTTCGCTACATTTAACGAACGGTTTTCGACATATTTGACCTCTTCGGCTAGCCGTTTTTCTTCGGTTAACCTCTTTGCCTGCTCAAAAATACGGTGAATCAAGGGCAGAACGGAAATGTCGTTTTGCATATGGAATCGACGAGAGAGTTTACGCAACCTACGGCGAAAAGATAAAGGGAGATAAACCTCATCCGTGACATTAATTAATTTCTTACGGGGAACAAAACGAGAAATAAGTGGATCTAAAACTTCGTAAAGCATACCGGTACAGGTGTTCACATCCTGACACATAAAGAAATTAGACCAGTCGTGGGAGTTAAGATGTATCAATAATTCTGTCAAAAGCGCTAATCGAAAATCAAAGAAAAAGATATATTTTTTTGGAAGGCGTTTCATCGGTTTCGAGTTGTAGCGTAGAAACAACGATATCATGGTCTGAGCTCCCAAGTGGGCCTAATGATGACACTGTCAAAGGCAGGCAACCTCTGCAGAAGATTAGATCAAGTATGCTTGATCCTCGGGTAGGGAAGTCAACAACCTCGGTCCACATGCCAATGTCTATGGCCTCGAGGAAGTCCTCGAACTTTATGGGGCCGGAGGGGATCGGAAACCAGCGAATGTCAGGAAGGTTGAAATCACCGGCAATTAAGCAATACTTAAAATTTAATTCAACTGCAGCATGGAATGCTTGTGAGAGACAAAGATAGAAATCCTCACTGGTATTGGGCGGGCAATAGACACAGCCAATGAGTAAAGAGTTCCTATTTATTAAGGTAATTTGAAACCAGCAGCTCTCGTCAACCGCAGTAAATTGTGGATGATCTAAGGTCCGAAATTCCAGCGCTTGTTTAATATAGATACAGCTTCCTCCACCACGACTGTCACGGCGATCATTTCGAGTACAAGTATAACCTATAAGAGAGAGTTCGGGGTCGGCTACGTAAGGTGTTGCCCATGTTTCAGTTACTATGACGATATCTGGACAGTGGACAAAGACTAGAGTCTGAAGCAGAGGCATTTTATTGAGCAAGGATCTGGCATTTAGAACGAACAGTTTAAGTGGGCAAGGTGGTTGTTTTTTAGGGAGAGCGGCTAATTCATCCAGTGGTTCACGGGCCACTGAACAAAGGGGGCGGGTGCTCCCGCCCTGTACTGGAAAAAAAGGTGGGATCATACGCACCTGATGTGGGTGAAGGGGAGTAAAATATGGAGGTGGAAATGACAGACAGGGGAACTGAGCACAACTGCTAGCTATTGGGACATGACCGGGAAATCCCTGGACAGGATACTGCAAAGTATTACTATTAAGGTGACACAGAAGGTCAGGTGAGTCTAGTAGTCCAGCAGGACCCTTTGTATTGAGAGCCAACTGGGGAAACGACCGTAGAGAAAAATTGGCTGTGGGGTGGGGGATGCACTGTTGTGAGTGGCACAGAAGCACTATTTTTGGGCGAGAATGCTTGTATGTTTCGTTTATCAGCCTCAGTATGAGGTCTGGGCGATAGCTGGAAATTCGATGTTATTGGGATGGGGATGTTTTTGGGAGAAATAGGCGACCGTAATGGAGTAGTTTTCATGAAGAGGCTAAATTTTGCGGTTTTCCAGTGGTTGAGACTTTAGCCGGACTTGTCTTTGAGCTAGAAATTTGCGTTGGTTTACCAGGAGTAACTGGTAAACTTGGTATGGGTATGGTAATAGGAGGAGTACTGCCGTCTTGAGAACGAAAAAAGGAAGTACTGTTTTCTTGGGATCCCAAAAGATTAATCAAGGTCGGTTTTCGTGCAGTGTTAGCTAAGGATTCAGATGGCGAAACCTTAGACCAAATCGGAGGCGATTTGTTCAACATGGCAACAGCGGTAGTCATTTCTCTGTTGCTTGTCGACCATTTAAAATTTTTCAGTTTTCTCTGCATTGTGGTGAGGTCAGGGGAAACCGCGGAATGCCATTTTCGACAAAATTCTCTACTAATCTCCTTCCTAGAGAGTATGATGTCAACTTCAATCAAGGAAAAGAGCGTGACTAATATGGGGGCATTACGACTGAGCGAGTGGAGTCGTTTAGCATACGCGACTCGGAATCCCAAGCCACTGCTTTCCAGAAACAAACGCGCGCCGTCGAAAGCAGATATGTAACTGGAAATATTACGCAGTATAAAATTATGCTTGCGTTTTATCAGTTCTTTGGTTTCGGAGCTAATTATCCCAATGACTTGAAAAGCCTGTTGGATAACTGTGTCAGAGGCATTGGTTATAGTTCCTTTAAGCAAAAAATCTTTTAATTCGTCAGACGACGATCGATTGACGAAGGACGAGGTATAGGCTTGGGCAATCAGAGGATCAAGAGGTTCCAGAGTTACCAAAGGGATTTTAGAGTTTACAATATCTACAGAGGGCTGCGAAGTCTCGCATAGGCTAGATAGGTCCCCTTCCATTACTCTATTACTCAAGGATGGAGGGGAAGCTGCAACCTTTCATCTTTTTCGAGTCGCTTGCGGGACATCGTAAGCTAGTAGACGGAATTTTGGTTTACTTAATAGAAAATAGTGGGTTAATAATTAACAAGAGTATACTTAAATAGGTTAAACTGGCAGGTGATTTCAAACAGTTAATAGAAAACGACAAATCAAGCACAATTTTAACTACATTTATCCAAAGTGCAACTAATTAGTCCAATTGATTATATGGCCACCACAAATAATATGAAACAGTAAAAAGAGTTTTTTTAAACTAACGATTTAATAGACAGTTCACTGCTAGGGGCAATAAATATGGTAAAAATAATCCGTTCACTTATCTTTAAAAATATAACATGGATCGCGCAGTCATCCCAATGTATGTTTATGTGGATTAACTGAATGGCGGACTGAGAGTCAGGCTTCAATGGCTCCTTCTTCATGTAGCCTTTATTATACTCCAAATCCATGGGATACGAGGTGGATGTGGCTCTCCGGCCTCCGGTTCTCTTGACTTCGTCAGGACATCAGGCCCAGGTGGTGGAGGGGAGACTGTGCAGCAGAGATAGCAAACGTCGATTCTCGCTAAAATCTAATTCACACACAAGTCACTGTCCCTGCACCACCGTGTCTTCGGTCAAAATTTGGACATTGCCAAACTGTCATGATAACAAATGTTGCAATTGCTTTCTGAGTGAAGTCGCCATCATAAATGTGGAAAGCAGCAAGTAGCTCAAAGATTTGTGGCAAAACAGCCATTAATGCACATAAGTCGATTTTTGGGCGAAAAATAAATTTGTTTCTTGTAAAGAAAAATACAAATTTTGATAAAAATGCATGAACCATTTGCTGGAGAAAGCAAGAGATCCTCAGGAGTGAAAATTCAGATATATCGCCAAAAATACATATATATTGTTTATTCAATACTGGAATCCATGCGAGTATAAAACAAATGTAATACTAACATTCCCAGCAAAAACAGTTAAGAAATTTTGGGGGCAACCGAATAGGGCATTAACAGTCACGGGCAAAGAATATCGATTTCATTATTGACAGGAAAATTTTACGAAGTACTTGTGCGTCGGAAATATTGTTTTTACTGCAACTGAAGAACATATGACTGGATAGGATAATAGAGCTGATGCTACGGCTAGAAATTAACTAAAAATTACTACTGTTATACATGTAAATTTAAAGAACAACCAGTACATGAATGGACTCAGAAACACAATGGCAAGCGAGCCACTTCATCACTTTAAATTCCAGACAGCCAAGCAAAAATGCATGCTGCATCTCATTCTCAGAACTCTGCAAATGAGAAAGCCAAATCTAAAAGTTTTCTAACGCCCTGCGACAAAGCTCAGATTCCATTGATGTATTCTTTGCATCCACTCATATAGATTAACTTTTCGCAGAGTGCCTTTAAACACCCGGAACAGGTTTAAGCGCCTTCCACCACAGGCGCCCACGCCACGCAATGACGCTTCTCGAGCTGCCACATGCAGTCCCTGGAACAGCCAATTACATGCGCCAACTAACTGATTTCACTCAATTAACTGCTCAAACAGACACTGCTTGACTATACACCCCGTTTACTCACTCATGCACACATCATGCCCACTTCACGTGGAACAAGAAGTGTTTTCACCATTTTCGATACTGTTTTTGCCACCTAAAATGGTATCCTTCCTTATGACTCGCGAAGTTAGCAGCTCATTTTTTGTCCTAAGGCAATGAAAACCCAGCAAAAAAGTACTGTTATTATTTTCAATTTGTCATTTTCTTGTCCAGAGAACGCTTAAACGGTTAACTCACGGATTTTTTTGCTCAACATTCACGGGAAGGAAATCTGTTCCACACAGCCTTCCGTCTCATATTAACCTGTCTACTCACCTGCATCAATGATGAGAACAAGCCAGAACACACTCTGGCTGATGCCCAAACTTAACATCTGCACAGCTCACAGTAGCAGCATGCCTTTGTTTCGTGCACCTCCAGCCAACATCGACACGCTCCCAAACCTGTGTGTACAATGGACTTACTCATTCAGTTTATCAACCCCACACTCACTGACGGACTCTCGTTTGACGTTTACTCACTCAACACACACAGCACGCTAGCGGACAGATGCACGCACGGATTAAGGGCTTGGCGCGTTGGAAACTCTGACCATAGCTGAGTTTCTGCACGGAATACGCAACATATATTGGTGATATCCCTTCTCTCCCTATAGAGAATTATGCGTGATGATTGAAGGACATTAATTACAAACACTACACAGGCCCCATGCAGGCCCTTCAAAGTAGCTATTCTAGTTGCCAAATGAAAATAATTAAAGATATGTCAAAATAACTTGTCACAAAGAATCTGGTGGTGCAGATTGGCCAGGGCAAGCGCTCAAGGTAGGGTGTATTATTATTTTCAAACACGGTCCTTTGCTTGCTGTTACTGTTCTTACTCTATTTGGTTTCCTATGCTTTCCACTATCGTCTTATTTCTTAATTCATTTCCAATAGCTTTTTAGGTGCCTCCTTGTTTTATGCCATAAAGACTTACTTGTTATTTATTTGCAAACACGCTGGTTATAATTTCGACCCAATCATAACTGTTTTGCAAATCGTTTTGACCGCTGTGGATTTGTAATATAATAGTAGCCTTGCTAACAGTTTCCTTTCCATATTTTTATTGATCAGTCCAGGACTTGGCCTTAGTTTATTACATGCACTTATTAGATCAAAGAAGTGACAGAATATTCAACGGACACATTTCCTCATATACCCAACCAAACGGGTTATGCAAAAAGTACCGGCTACTCTACCTAACCAATCAAATTTTAACACAAGGGCTAGCGTGTGTGTAAGTCACCGCAGTTTGCAACGCGTTCGCAGTCGACTGCAGGATGATTCGCGTCGGGGTGTTATTGCTTATATTTTTTTCTTCTTCATGTTATGGAATTAGCTCGATGGCCATAGATATTGGCAATATTTTCTGCAAACTTGCTGTCGTTTTGGTATGTTGCTATTTTTTACGAATAATAAATGCAGCCCGGTGTTCCAATGGAAATCGCTTTGGACAGGTAATATAACAAACTTCATAATATACTTTCAGTGCATCTGAACGAAAAATCGCAACTTTAGTTGTTATTAAGAAGGAAAAGAGAATTTTTGGGAATGCGGCTCTGCCAAGTGTATGTTTGACAGTCCAAATTTCTGTCTTTTGTTTTTTGACTTCACGTTGTTACCAACTAGACAAAAACTTCTGCAAATTAATTTTTATGCATTTATGGAACCTGGCGGCCTATCTTAACGGATACTTAACTTTTTTCTTCCGTTCGTGCTAGCTTGATTTTTTTCGAACTTTCCAAACAATATATTTTGTTTGGAACGTGGTTATTGTCGATAAAGTACTCTAGTGCGTTTTCCGGGAATTTTTTTGTGTCACTATTTGTTTTGCCTTGTGTAATGCCGTATCTTATTTTCTCATTTGCATTTTACTTTTATAATTCGGAGTCTGGTATACTCTATTTTTGTACTGTAGGCTAAAAGAGATCCTCTCACGGCGTTTGCAGACCTTCCATCGATTGTGGGCAAGAAGCTTGACCACCCGGCCGTAAAAAAGTATCAGGAGCGGTACCCTTATCACAACCTCAATTACAACAGTTCAAACGGACTACTAACGTTCAGCATTGAGTAAATTTTGTTTTGTTTAGCTCATATCCTTTTAGTGATCAACATTTCACCGCCGAGGAACTGCTGGGCATGTTTTTTGAATACCTGAAAAATACGGCCGTAAAATTCTCGGGTATGTTTAGGTAGAATTTTTTAGGGCTCAACTAGATGGACTTTTAGACGCGCTATTCACCTATGGAGCTATCGTGCCTGTTTGCTTGCTCAATAGTTTGCATTATAATGACGTGATTATTTTTAAGGGCACAGCAGCTTTTCGAATAATCCGATAATCGTTTGCATTGTTTTTTGTAACATATTTTCTATAGGGTTTTGTTATATGCCCCTTAACCAGCCTCTTCTACTCATATCCCATTATTGTTCCATAACTACTAAAATTAATGAATTTAGGCCATGCTTACTGCGCTTACTGTTGAACACAGTAGAAAACCTACATATTGGCATGTGAACTATCATTTAGATAACCTTTGAAGATGTCCTAGTTGGATTGCAATGCCACTTTGAATAAAGTCAGAGCAAAATAATTGTAAAAGTAAATCATCTGCGTCCTGCTTTTGTCTTTTATGCGTCTCACAGGTGCTCCGATGAACACTGCTGTGATCACTGTGCCGAGCTATTTTACCCAGTCAGATCGTCTTGCTATTCTCCGTGTTGCCGAGCTTGCAGGTATCGAGGTTTTACAACTGATGAACAGTAACTCTGCTGTTGGTGTTAATTACGGTGTTTTTCGTCGAAATTCTTTTGACGCCAACCCCCAGAACTTCATGTTTTTCGACGTGGGCTACATCGGAACCACGGCAACTGTAGTTTGTACGTACCTGATTATCAGCTGATTTTAATTGTGCATTGCTAGTCGTTTAATTTTATTCACAACTTAGATTTGTCTTTTGAAAAAATAATTTTCAATTGTCAACTGTTCGCACTACTGTTCTGAGAGCTGCAAGTATTTCATAAAAAAACTTATCTAATTTTTGAAATACAACATAAACATGCTTTCATCTACTGCTTTCTTGGTGCGTACTTCAAGCCGAATGAGACAGTCAAACCACTGTAAGTTTATAGAGCACTGGATATTTAAAATGTCTCGGAAGTTAAAGATTACTCTTCTTTAGTAAGCAGTTTCCTTAAAGGCCTCTTTTTGAGTGTAATGGATAAAGACACCATACGTTTGATGACCAGTTCATTAGTTGGTGTCTTGTTTTTATTTTCTATGTAGCGTATTAAGTGAACTTTCACAAAATCTATCCAAATGTTTGGCTTTAAACGCATCCACCGATGCTAGATTTTCCCCAGCCAACCTTTAGCTCTTTCTTTTCACGGAATTAAACCAGCTTCAAACTTGAAGTTTTCATATGGAAATTTTGGCACATTATTCGTTCAAAATTCCTTGTTTCAGAATCCTTTAAAAATCTGTGTGGCCAGTAGCGCAAGTTTTGCTCCCACTGTTGTGTTACTAAAAAGCCTGGAATGCTTCATTTTCTGCTTTTTACTCAGCGTCAATAGGACATTTTGATAGAATGGTAGCATCGACTCAATAGCGTCAATCGTTGTCTTGTTTTGAAGAAATTTTTATTACTAAAAAATTGAACTCTATCCGTTATATCTCTTGTAGCTTACAAACTGGCTAAAAGTCGAGAGGGTGACATCTTGGAAGAAAATCCGCACATGTTTGTACTAGGAGTAGGGTAAGTACGTCCATCCTCTGGCTGCCAATTCTTCGTAACCATTCGTTTGTTTTATCGGTTTATTGTGTATCTTAATAGCGCAAATATGTTTTCTAATGCCTAGTTCTCCCGATATTTAGAGGCATACTCCTTCAGTGCATCCAGCCCTTTCACAGAAACCTATTAAAGGAGAACAATATGCTTCTTTGAGTATTTAAAAAGTTATATTTGACTCTTTTGTCGCGAATTTATTTACCTCCAACAAATACTTTCGACATATTCATCGCATTTCGCATTCGAATGAAGATATAATTAGTCGTTAAGCCTAAAAGGCTACCCTACCAGTCGCTCATTTTTGAGTGTTATGGTGACTTTTAGAGTTTGGGGTTTACAAAAAATGGTGCCGTAACTTCGTCACTGCCTTGCCGAGGCATGAAATTGGGCATTTATAACCCTTTCAGTCTTTGATACTAATTTAGATGACTGTATTGGTTGCGTGGAATATGCCTCAAAAAAGAAGATATGGTTCTTATACGTTTTTTGCACTTAATAAATCTGACCGGGTTCGAGAAGGTTGTAGATAGGACGCATCCACGCCTAACGGTCAGTGATTGCGGATTATGGTAACGCAACCCACCCCTTCTTCCTTCATAAAGACTGAAGGACGAAAGTCTATTAAATACTTACGTGTCTCAACAGACTGCTTCGGGCGAGAAGTTAAACTTATATTTTCGCCACGCCCGGCTAGGAAACGACTTCATATGTGGGACAGCAACAGGGAATTTTTGAGACGGTATTTCATGAATAATAAGTCTTTCATCTCTTTTAGTTGCTTAAGACACCTTTATCAAAGCTGACTGAGTCTGTCTGGGGGGCTGTGAGGTTTTTCGTTGCTATTGACAGCTCACCGAACGTAGAAAAGCTTGTGGTCGTACCCGTTTGTTTTCTTCAAAGATTTCTGTCACTTCAAAAGCTAGTAGATGCCCCATAGCACAGTTCACATTTAAGAGTTTCATTTGCATTTTGTTCTTAATAAGCTGATGCACGCAAGCGACTGTTTGCCTCGACGCCCAAAACCGATGATGAGGACACAGTACCTGACTCATTTGATGGTGGACATGCTATCCATCAAAAAGTAGCAGTCAGTTCTTAAGAAAGACACATGTGGGGGTCTAAGGTTTGTATAGCCATGCAGCTTATGAAACCTTTTTTATTTTAGTTCTTTACATTTGGCGGAAACTAAGAAATAACACAATCTGGAAACCTAACGTCCTCGAACGAGCACGGACCCGCGAACTCTTTAAATTCGTGCCTGTTTTCCAACCATTTGACCTGTCGGGACCTGTCTCTGACTTGCAGTGCGAACCTTATGTAGCCTGGGCTATACTTTTGTTGGAATTTGAATACTGTGCGCAGGCATCGTGCTTCCTTAGTCTCCGTTCAAGAGGAAAAGTACTTTCTCCGTATTGAAAGTTCGAACAATCTATAGTCTGTATGGTTTATAGTTTTGTTTGAGAGCGATAGCAGTAGGTACACTGTCTCATGCAATATGACCTAAACTTTTTTCGTCCTCTCGATTTGCAAAGATTGCATAAGTCGAGTTTTAATATTAATTATCATGCACCATAACCCCCAGATATTTCACGCAGGTCAGGATATCAGGTTTTGAACGAGCTTCTTTTCGTCCGCCTGTAAACTACACAAAAAATGACTCCTTACCTAGTGTGAATTTTTCTTGGTTTGCGTAGCCTATATAAATTCAATTATGTGTTATAAAAAACATGCGCAAAATATTCTTTCGTATACTAGTTTTGTAGCAAAATACGTCTTTAAAATGTTAAACGAAGAAGGAGTATACTTAGGGTTTAAAATAGTCTCTAATTATGAGATTTTTAAGGCCGTTAAATGTTAGTGAAGCTGGTTATAAAGTATACAACATAGTCCGCATCCACTACAAAATAGTGAGCACTGTATGACGCCTTCTTAATATTGTGTAATTTTCCTCACTCACGAAATAGGCAGCGTTCTTGTTTCGAAACCCTGAATGCAAGTGCAACGTCAGGTTAGGGTGACATTTTTCGGGAGCTTTACAAAGTTTTCGTAAAGACTAAAAGGCATTTTTCTTTACTTATACAATTTCGAAGAATACGTGATTTGCTACCAAACGAATACGACAAAGAATATGTTTGCATGTTTTCCATAAAATATATTTGAATTTATAAGAGCTTCAACAGTTAATTAGAACAAGTCATAGTACTTATTTTTACAGAGTGTAGTTTTGCAGGAAATGCGCAATAAGCTCATTCGAATGCCGGCATCCTGATGTGACTGAAATATCTGAGGATTTTATGCTGCGGAACAATGAACATTTCAACCTTACTTAAGCAATCTTGATGCTGAATGATCCTGCAGTCCTACTTGTTCGTGACCCTATTGTATGCTTACTGAAACGATTTGAGTAGTTATGATTACGTTCGCTTGGGTAATCTTGGACAGGGGTCTAGAGGATTTGTTTGGGAAGTTTAGAATTATGTACTTTTGTGAATAAAGGTATGGAGTTCGGATTAAGGGTTTTGGGCTACGGATTCGGGTTTATGATTGGGACCAGGGAATTGGGATGGGATTTACGACTAGGACAAGCTATTAACCCCAATTACAAATAATAATCGCTAACTAACTATTAACCATGAGTACTAATTCAAACTATAAATCCTAACTACTACAAATATTATCTAACCCTAACTGCTAGTTCTAACCACTTACCCGGAATACTAGTCATAACGACGAACCCTAACAACGGACCCCAATAACTAACGTAAATGACTGCTCCTAGGTACTAACCCCACATAAAACCCCCTAGCTCCGGTCGGAAACCAAATCCCGAATTTCCTAGCCGCAGCCCTAAACCTCAAGCATAGCACTCCTAAGATTAACCCCATACCTCCATTACCAATATTTTTTAATTCTAACCTCTCCAACTAAACCCCAAAATCATATCCATAACTGTCATGGCTACTAAAATCTTTTTAGTAAGCATACAATAAGGTAACAATCAAGTGGGACTGCGGACCGTTCGTTACCGCAATCGTTTCTAATCGAAAATACATTTCATAATTTTGGCCAAAATTTTGCTAGCTAACACATCTACTATTCGTTGTCCAGCCTTTGACGCAAGTTCTCCTCATGCCTCATTTAGCTGATTTTCGGGCAATTTGGTAGGTGCGGTCGCTCGGTTTATTTTTCAGCGCACAATTAACTTCTGACATCAGTTCATTTGACCAGTTGGGTTGCCCGGATGACTGTGTTAATGACCGTGTAACCTTCCACAACCAACATACCATTTTTTTGCATAATGAATCCTGCACTAGAGAACGGTTTGAAAGTTTGCCAAGAAACCTCCCTCAGCCTCTCTCTCTCTCTCTCTCTCTCCTGTCTCCCTTTTTCTCTCTGATGAACTATCATGCGGGTAACGCTGAACACATTAGTTTTGGTCACGTTTTTTTCAGGAGTGATCCGTTTTTGGGTACCAGTGACTTCATTGGCCGTCTGTTAAATCACTTTGTGGAAACGTTCAAGGCCAGCAACCCAGATTTGAAGACTGATGTGCGGAAGAATCCAAAGGCTATGGCCAAACTGTCGGTGGAGGCCCAGAGAATCTTCAAGATCCTCAGTGCTAATCCTGAAATTTATGCATCAGTAAGTCTTTTCAATTTTTTCAGTATCTTATCGCGTAGTTCGTTTTCGTCTTTGGTTTTTTAACCAACGAGGTCTAGTTTGGATTGCATTTCAGATAGAAATTGGAGGGACTGAAATAGCCGTTTCTGAATTATTCGCGTCCTCAGACAGTTCGGAAGACCTGAACTGCAAGGTTAAAATGTACATCAGCCTGAAGGGGCTCTAGACTGAGCCGCAAGGCGCAACAGGATGGATGTATTTCGTGACGTGACTGCTGAAAGCTCTTCTAGCGATAGATATGTATATTCCATTAAGCTGCCAGGCTTATGCAAAGTACGTAGTTTTCCTGAAAAATGTCGACAAAGTTTACTGTTTTATAGTTCTTCCGTGCAAAATGAATTTTTCTTTTGTTCTAGCACCGAAGTATATAAACTATATTATAGGCTTGGTATACGATTTATCATACTAGCTTAAAGCCCAGACACGCGTTTTTCGCCAATATTCGGCCGCTGTATGACGTGACTGTGAGGTGTTCGTCTCATCGTCTCAGAGTTCTTCATGTGCTTGCTGGTAAATACTCCAGTTTTCAAAATTTCCGCTTACCAATCTCCTCAGAAATAAATCGCTAATATCTAAGAAATATTTTCTACAGACAAATATACTTTTTTTCGTGTTGCTATAATGACACCTTCACAAAAATATGCAAATGTTTGTTAGGACTGTTGGTAGACTCAACAAACTAGTCTTTTGCTTCGCCCAAGGCGACCAGGCACCAATTCTTAAATCTGAGCCCACTTTTGTTTCCTATAAAACTCCAAGAGAACGTACTCTACTAGAAAACGAAGAAGAGATCAACTCCCCATAAATTTCACCCGGAGCAGATGCTCCAGTTTACAAAAGCCAGTCAAACCAAAACAGTCTGCTGTTCTTAGATGGTGATTTTCTTCGATAATAAGATCGATGGTGATAAATTTAAAGTGCACACCGTAAATTGGTTATATTCTGGCTGACGTTTCAGAGAGCTTGGCCGGCTCATAATTGTCAACGTGTTTTACGGTTAATATAGATCAGAGTTTCGAAGGACTGACCGAACTTGTCGGTCTTGGATTGATCGCTGCCTCGGCCTTTGTGTGGATGTTTGTACAGCTTGACGGCCGCTGGTATTGGGCAACTTCACATCGGTCGAGGGTGCTTGTAAGCCTGCCTCCTCTTCCGATCGGTTCGTCGCTGGGCCCGTCTTCGCTTATATGCCTTAGTTACGGTGTAGCCATCTTGTCCTGGTCTTTGTGCATTTAATGGCGCAGAACGTTACAGGCCGCTGGAACGTCTAGATGCCTGTTGATAGCGTGCCATCTGAATACCATGCCTCAAGCGCAAGTCGTTCGGCTTTTGAGGTTCCACGGCCGACAAATTCGGTCAGTCAGTCAAAACTCTGATCAATATCAGCAGTAAACGCTTTAAAAAAAGGAGAGTCGGTCAAGCTCTCCGAAAGGTCCGCGAGAATACAATACAGTTCCGGTGAGCACTTTAAATTTATCTGAATTTCATTCCGGAACTCTCACCTTTGTGAATCTTAGCAGGTAAGAAGCTGCTCAATTCTATTTTTGAACGCCTCCTATAAAAAATTTGGAGAAGATGCTATCGTTTCAAAATAGCGCAAACTGACTGTTGCATCTGCCTTTATTATATTAGCCACTGTGCGGCTGGTGGCGGTGCTCAAGAGTGAGCCCCGTAACCGATCGGTGAGCGTTTATCAACCAATGCCTAAACTGGCAAGAAAACTAGCCCGTCGCTCAATGGTTAGAGCGTAGGACTTCTGATCAACGGGTCGCGGGTTCGATCTTCGGGTGGTGCACCACCTGGGGTTGGGTATGACTGGCTGATGAAGGCTAATATGCTCGAAACGACCATTCCAGCCTCCCTTTTCTTTACCGGCAATAATCGTCTGCCTATACTTGTATGCGGATACTTTAAAAAGTATATCTAGATTTATAAGAGCAGTAAAATTCGACGAAAAACCCATAGTAATTAATCCGTCATTTTTGGGGTTATTTTGACTGGCAGTCGAAAATACATGAATTAAAAAGTCTGCCTCCGGTCATCACTTAAATATTTTGCGATTTGGTAGTATGCTGCTGAGTATTGCAATCTCACCTATATAAAGTTTATTATTAACATTTTGAACTTTCACTTAAAATTGCATGAGATACGCCAGCGAATTTAGTTGCTGATATGGGTCACATGAATAAGCAGTTGTTTAACAAAATTCTTCCTTATTACTGGCCTTTTCCATAAATTAACTTTCCTCTCCCAGCTAAACAGTTTTTGGGAATATGCATACTGTGTGCAAAGCTTGGCTGAACTAAAACGACCATCGAAACGATTACCATTAACCATGATTATTACTACTTCTACTACTTCTACTACTCATTTTCAGTCTGATTGGATGTTGGAGCTATGTTCATTGTTGCTTATTTCGCAAGGCCAGGGACAAGTACCTCTAGGTAGCCCAAAGAAGGTTTAGCGCTCACGTGACAAGGCAGACAATAAACATTTTTTGGGAATATGCATACTGTGTGCAAAGCTTGGCTGAACTAACACGACCATCGAAACGATTACCATTAACCATGATTATTACTACTACTACTACTACTACTATTATTACTGTTACTACCACGGTCTTCACAACAACCATCATCAATCCTGTCATCTTTAACTTCCTCATTGTCCTCATCCTTCCACTAACTTCTGAGTGTTCTCTCTCTCTCTCTGAAGGTTGAAAACGTCATGCAGGGGCGCGACTTCAATCTCCGCGTGCAACGCAGCGAATTAGAAGCTATGTGCTCCGACCTTGTAGAACGCATAAGAAAGCCCGTCAACACCGCCATCGAGGCATCAGCTGTGCCTCTCGATAGCATCCAGAGCGTCATCCTGTTTGGAGGTGGAACTCGTGTGCCTATGATTCAGGCCGCACTAAAGGAGCTTACCGGAAAGTGAGTTTTTTCGCCTTTTCATGGCTGTTTTATCAGAAATGGTTCCACAACAGAGGGTGTTCTGCAGTTGCCAAGAATTTCCGAATGATACGCACTAGTAAGTACTACACAAGTGGTAGATATACGCAGCCACAGACTTCGTATCGCAAGACTAGAACCAACCGCTAAAATGATCGCAGACCACAGAATTTGGGGCGATTCTCATCGTTGACTGTGCTAGTTGTCTCGGAGGGCCCAGCGGAATCTGGCATGAAACTGATGCCAGCATTCGTTAAATACTCCCAAATACAGGTTACTTCCATAACTGGTGACTGTCGGCCACGAGCTCGAGGCCTTCGTTGGTTTCCATCTGATAGCTTTATCTAGTATTTTGATTGGCATGTTGAAGGCACCTCTGAATTAGTCAGAATTTGCGATGTTTTTGTCAGGAAGGATGCTCCGCTTGAATAGGGGAGTGGCACAGTTCTCCTACCTAGCGGACTGCAGACCTGCTTGTTGGACACGATCTGCGTACCCTTGGATTTCTCCGGCATTGTGAGTCATCCGGGTACTTAGTTGCTTCCTCAGTCGCCGCTGCCCAGGCTTCGTTGACATGGGAAAAAAGCCGTTTTGTTGGCCTCAGTTCCGCGGCTGACGTAAGTCGTATGTAACCTTCTCTTATCGGTGAACCAGTCCTGGTGCTGACGGTCTGCATGATCGCGAACGCGGTCGAGTGGATGGCGCTCCGTGGTTTGCTCCATTGCGTCTTGACGGTTTTGTTTACCTTCGGAGCTTGTATTTGTACCAAGCACAGCTTCGGACAGTGGTCACCTTTATCCAAAATACAGTATTCAACTTACCTTGTGGTCACCTGTGGGGTTGAAGTTGGGGCTTCATCTTGGAGATGACAAGGCGGTGACCCACAACCCCGAGGGAACTGTGAGACAATGCGACCAAAAGACCCACTGCTATGACAAGAAACGTCTGGGGTTGTTTATCGGATCTGGTGCTGCTGTGGACAAAGTAAATTCTTCCCAGAAACTTGAAGACGGCTGTGGTCGCGAATGGCTGAACACGCGGCAGCATTGCGGATAAATTATGCCAACTCTCCGGTCGTGGCTCATCCAACTAGATGTGGTCACAAATTCAAGTCCGAAAATTCTAGAAGTCTCGCAAGAGGTGATGATCGCGTGGGTCGGGAGCTGCTTAAGTCGTGGTTCACGGACCCACAGTCTATTAAAAAGTACTGTGACCTGCTCATCCCATATTCAATGCTAAGACATGGTTTGGTTAAAATAATTAACTACATGGGAGCGCGCAGTTGAACACTATTTACAATGCCAGTCTCGGTGAGCCAGATGGCTGAGCAACCATCACGACAGCCTCCAACACAGGACATAAAATTCCGGTGCGTCAACGACTCGAATGCCGGCCGTTAAGCAATTCTTGCACCCAAGGGTAACCATGCTCGATAAAGGAGAATCGTAAACTTTCATAGGTACCTAGTAATATGGCCACTGTATCCTATGAATGCTATAAAGCCTTGCTTATGAATTACCCTATCTGATGCTATCTCTGATGATGTGTTCGACCATGAATCCGAAACGTCAGGCGAATGAAGTACTTGTTCCAGCGACCTCGTCTACTTTTCAACTGCTTCCTCAGACTCACACTTTTTCTTATTTTGGCAAGGCAATGACCCATCCAGTAGTCAACACCACACATCGTCCTTGTCACGAGCGTGTAACGTTGGTTACGCCTCAAAAAAGAACGTGGTACAGCGGTTGTCACTGATATGAGCGAGATTGCATCCATGTCCTGTTCTCTAGGATCGGATAGGGGGTGATCTTGGTCAGGAGGAGACTGTGTTGCGTGGCCATTCCAGTCTTCCTTGTCTTTTTTGGCATTGTTTATCTGCTTCTACTACTAGCCGTTGTGCGGTTGCTGGCGGGGCTCGAGAATGAGCCCCAAGGCAAAACGGATCGATTAAGTTCAGTTAACGACCGTTGAGCGTTCATTAACGAATATACACATATGAATGTGCACGCCGTGCGAGCCACTGGCGTCTATCTCGCCTCCGGTCTTCTTGACTCTGTCATAGAATCGGACTCAGGTAGGTGAGGTATAAGAGAGAGAGAGAGAGAGAGAGATAGTGCAATAGATGCTGCGCAAGCCGTCCATCACTATTAACTAGTTCACGCGCAAGTCACCGTCATTGCGCCCACGGAAACATCGAAAACCACGGTGGAACTGCCGTAGTTTTTGCATTTTGCTGATTTTAAAGCGACTGTGAATCAGCCGGGGGATTATAGAATGTCTTACGCAGATGATTAACTCTGTTTATTTTTCGATTTTTTCCCAGAAGTGAACTCGGCAAGAGTATCAACTCCGATGAGGCGGCCGCCCTGGGCGCTGTCTACCAGGCTGCCTATCACACACCCGGCTTCAAAGTCAAACGCTTCGTAGCCAAAGATATTAACCGTATTCCCGTACTGGTAAGTTGTCCCACACCCATCCACAACAATCTTGCTGCGACCCGGATTCCTTTACCGCCAAACCTACCGAATGCTTCCCATGCCGCCTCATACTCCTGCTCGATAGATGTAGCCATCAGCTCTCTAACATGCATAGTGCACTCCAGGTTCCATGAATGCGGTTATCCTTAGGTAATCCTTTAACGTAACTGGTGTTGTCCGTGCCGACAACGCACTTTCAGCGACCATCATAATCATAAGCTATTAATCCGAATTCGGCCACGTCTATCCTCTTCCTTAAGTTATCACCTCTTTACTTGCGGGTCCTGGCTTTGGGTGCGCTGTACCAAAACGGGGGGTCCCCTGGCTCACAACACGCGTTTATCAGGCTGCGAAGAGTTTGTTCGAGCCAGTAGCTATTGCCACACATGCGTGTGGCACTTTTTAGATGTTGGCTTTCACGCCAAGTTAGCCACTGCACCCGATCCCGTCGCCCGCTAGTTGACAGGCTCGGACAGCCGAACATTTGGTGGCAGAGGAAATAAGGCGTAAGTTCGACCCTGAGAACTCACAGTGGGTCGACGCATTACTTACTAGACCCATTCCGACGTCCTTACAGTTTGTGAACTATCTCATGTAAGGGGCCTAAATTTTTGCGTGATTGATTATCAGTCGCAAACTGGCACCCATGCATGTACCAAAACTTTCAATTAATACTGAACAACTCCGCGAATTTAAAGCTTAAAAGAAGTAGTAAAACTAATGTTACTTCGTTTAGAAATACCAAATTTTTAACAAAGCTGACATATTCCAAAAACGGTCTAAATCGCTCTAACTGTGACTAATGAATTTGAATAAAATACCCAGTTGAAAGCGTCATGTTTATATTAAGAGTGTAGAATATATCAGGCAGCCAATCGCAACTCGTTCGGTTATTTCTACTAGATTTCTGGTTTAACCTAGCCGCTTTATAGTCTGTCTAGATTAAATCACCCGAGTTTGCTTACGTCGCGCCCGTCCGTAAGACGGAGTGTTATAAATAACCCGATTTGGACAGAAACATGGTTCTATAATGGGGAATGATTTGTAAAGTTTAAATAATGCACTTACAACCAAATTTCTCGAGGCGTAAAGTAATAAAGGTAGTGTCAGATTACGCGGGAAGAAGATGAAAGATTAAAACAAATAACCAGAGGATTGGGGGACAACAGAAGGAGCTAGTTTTCCAAGGCAAACGATAAAATGCCAATTAAACGGTAAATAGTGTCCATAGAAATATAAAATGTCAGTTGAAGTGATGCACTGTTAAGTCTGGGAACGTCAACGATGGGACAAAATCCTAAAATTCTAGTTCAGTATCAGTATCAGTTTATTTGAGGGAGATGTAGGTGAGTCACCTTTGAATTCCCGTTTTGTACATGCGAGTTGTGGTATCAAAAAAAAAAATAGTGTCTCGATATGTTGGCGAGGCCAACATAGTGGAACAAAGTTGAAAAAGAGCAGACAGTGAAAAAAAACTCCCGGTGATATTTAGGAGAAAAAAACTGCCGCCCTTGGGAGGGGGGGTCCAACGGGGGGCATTTCGGAGGTCACATGATGCTCCATTGCTGATTGCAGCGTCCGTTGAGGGATTTCAAAGGCTGAAATAGATGTCCAGATCATCCTCGGTCCATTGCGGTTTGAACCAGGGGATAACGTTCATACACCTCATGGACGACGGTCGCCAGGTCCAGCTGATGCGAATACTTACAGGAGGACAACATGCGTGGGAACATACAAAGAGAACTTTACTGTCACCAAATTTCTTTATTGATGTTTTTGATATTGGATTACAATTAATGTCAGGTCGTCCTTGAAATACCGGCGAATACGATCGTAAGCGTTTTCAAGCGATTGGCCATTAATTTAGCTTCTGTTCTATGTGTTTATCAAAACCTTAGAAATAAGATATCTCATAAAAGTATTTACCAAAATTGGGAGCTTTTAGATATTCTTTCTGGTGCAGATGGCCATTTGCGTCATATTTGTAGATTCACCCTAACATGAAAACTCGTTTCCGAAAAAATGAACGTCCACCACCATAGTCGGCAACTAATACGGCTAGGATCAATTAAGTTACCCATTTGAAAAATGCATTAAGAAGATACTTCGCTGACGAATATATGCGGATTTCGCGATGAAAGCATAATACAGAGTCACACAATGTCAGCCATAATAAATGCGCAAGTTACGAAATTCGCAGTGAAACTGTCAAAAGGGAACATAACAAACCTATGTCCACTTTCGACATATTTTGAGGATCGATAGCCAGGCTGCAGTGTTTCCTCATAATGGCCTTTATAACATTCACGTTCATGTAAGATTCGAGTCGCCCTTGCGTTATCCTGGTATGATTAGTGGGGATCAGATTGCGTGTGTGGCACGCGTAAAATGGGCTGTTTAACCGTCTTAGCGACGGTGCTCGAGCCCATCTCCAGCTTTTTTGGAGGAGAGTGTGGTAGATGCTGTGCAAGTCTTTAAGGCAGCCCCATCCACGGGAGACCAGATTCACCTTCATTGCAGTTAGATACACGCAGTAGGAGCGGGGCCGCGTGTGGTGCACGTAGACGGGCTGTTTAGTTTTTCCGCCTACTGCGTCCGTGCCTTCTCGTTTTCTTACCACCGGCAGAGAGAGGATAGGTGTCAGTAGATGCTACGCAGGCATGCCTCACTAAAGACTAATTCGCGCACAGCTCGCCGATGTCATCGCTGTCCAAGCACCCTATGAAGTGAACAGCCTGGGTCGACCGCCGACACCCGATTTCGCAGTGTGCTAATTCTCTTCGTCGCAACACCGAAGTACATAATGCCTATGAAACCAGCGGAGGTACTTGTAGCGGCATTTGTCGTGACTGATTCCATGTTGCAGATCCGCCGCATTACCAACGATTGCCCTCGATTAACAAACTTCCAGTTTGCATGCCGGCTTAACAAACTGCAGGCCAGACATTTACCCAAAGGCAGCTCTCACCCCGGCAGATCCTATTTGTTTTAGAGGAATTGATGGTTAAGCTCGCTTATCCTATCCTCGCATAAGTCTGGGATACAACAGGCTTCCTTTCTGCAATGATGCGCGCCAGCACCGCTATGTCCTCTATGGGGTCACAATCGGCAATGTACTGACCAGGACCTACTGTAAGCCGGGAGTGGTCGGCCAATACGTGCCCTAAAACAAACTATGCTGTAGATGGGCTACACCAGCATGAGGAGCCAGATCAGGGCACGGTCGGCTTTCTTGGAGCTGTGCAACCATAATAATGACCGCATATGAGGGCTGTGGTGGCACGTCTAGGCGCAGACTCACACCGCGTCAGCCTCGTCACGTTTGCGCATCCACCGGTGAACCCTACGTATTGGCGAGCGATTCCATACGCCAAAAACCTCTCGGAAGTCGTCAGTCGCCTTCTCACACCACTTGCAGTTGGAGTCGAACGCAGACTGGAGGCAACTATTATGCTCCAGGTAATGAGACAGAAGGATCCACTGCCGTGGCAAGAAACATCTGGAGTTGTTTATCGGAGCTGGTACAGTTGCGGGCGAAACAGCTAGGCCGGAGACACTGGAAGCCTGCTCCAGACGTGAATTGTCGAACACGCGGCAGCAGTGCGGTGAAATGACGGCAATACTCAGGTCGTGGCTCATTCGGCGAAAACCTGTCACAAATTCAAATTCGATGAGGTTGAACTTCTCGCAAGAGGTGATAATCGCGTGAGCCGCTGGCCTTTTGCTTCGTTGTTCAGGGGGCCCCTAGTCTATTTACAAGTGCAATGACCTCCCCAACCAGTATTCGGTGCTGAGACGGAGTCTGGCCAAAACAATCAGCCGCTCATGCGAACGCGTTTTCCGACGCCAATACCAGTGAGCGAGATGGCCGAGCAATCATCACGCCACCCTCCAAAACGGGTGATGAAGTTTCAGCGAATAATGACGCGCACCAGACGACAGTCATCTTCGATGAAGGATGGGGGACTGGCGTTACTTGTCATAGGCATTTAGTAGCATTAGCGACTGCATCCTATAAATACTACAACTCCCTGTGTACAAATTACCCGTATCTGATACCCTCTCTGATGAGAGAGAATCCGAATCCCAAAGGAAACAAGTTTTTTGTCCCATCGATCGCGTCTACCTCTTCTCAACTACTTCCTTGGGCTCTCATTTTCGCTTGTGTCGGCAATTACGCGATACTTTTTGATCCTTCAATTTTGCAATCGCCTTAAGGATCTCGGTGGGCTGCACAACAGCTGGGCTGGCCGCACAGGCCTTCTCTAAAGCTGATCAAAAAGGCTCTTCCATTGGAATATCTTGTCGGCTTGAGACAGAAAACCTCGTTTTGTCATTACTTGATGTGTGTTCGCGATGCTCGACGGGCTTACTTCAGAGTTCACTGTAGTTTTGCCATGCGGAGCACGTTTTCGTATGCTACGAGTTCAAGCGAAGTTTTATTCCGCCATCGGGATCGTAAGTGAATTCTCTGATCCGATCTTCGAGCTCTCTTCGCTTTTTCTTGCCTGTTGGAGTCCAACTATTTGTATTTCTGCAAGCAAATCCGCAAAACTAGCTCGTGCTTCAAGCAACTGCTACATTTGTTCTGCTGTAAGCATAAGTCCGTACATCTGCGTTGCCATTTGTTATAGTCCGGCGGAGATAAGGTGAGCAGGTTCGGTAAACAAACCGTTTATTCTCGGCCTGCAGTCTTACATCTCCTGGGAGGTGTTCGGTTGAGTGTACTTCAACTCCAGCCAGTGGCCTTCCATCGAATCAGCCTCAGAGGCTGCTGTCGTTTGCGTCAGCGCAACGAGACAGCCAGGCTAATGTCCGTGGCAATGGCAGGATCCTGTGGAGGATCGATCCCGTACTTCTTCACAGGGCGTGGGCTGTCAGCAGCAGTTAATCTGAACCCTCACAGGATAGTAGCTGGAACTAGTGCCCAGCGCATACCTAAAACATTGTCCTGCATACGAGGAGCCAGTACGATATCATATCGGTCAGATTTGTTAGTGGTAGAGCTGTTGTCATTCCAATACTGCGTGGTTCAGGGTCCGTCAAGCGCAGCCTGGAGTGGTAGAAAACGCCCGTGTTTTACGGTGCCAACGCTCACCGGGTAAAGCTCAGCCTTTCCTGATGCAAGAAGAGTTCTGACGTTCTTCAGTTCCACGGTGAAGGCTATTATATCCGCAGCCTGTATATGCACTGGGTTATCAGCAGATAAGTCAAAAATGGGCACAATCTTCTAGCAGTCCCTGTTTTTCTAGGTCACAAACTGGCCAATCATCTCGAACAGCTATTTAAATGCCTTTTGTCCAACACTTGAAAGTCAGATTATGAATGGAGTTTCCCAGCGGTTTTATCTCCCTTCGCTGACCTTCCTTCTTTGTTCCGAAATTCGGGGTTTAGCATATGAGAAGGGTAAATAGGAAGTAAGCCAATCTCGGTGGAAGACAGCGTACTTGGCGGACGTTTCGCATTCGCACTCGAGAGCATCATCCGAGGTAGACAACAGGGGGGTGTCTGATTTCTGGTTCACTCCTGATAGGGCCATCTTGCTCTCTTCTTATTGGTCCACTTTTCCTGCTGAGGTCGATCCTGCAGTTGATCGAGTTCGCATCAAAATGCTGGGCTTTGATCATCTCTTTATATTCTGCTTTCAACTCCAGAATTGATGGTTATTTTCGACGCTGTTAATGGAAAACATGTGGTCGCACATCTTTTCGCTTGTCAGTTTTGCGGCGATAGTTGGCCAGATAGTCTAGACTCCTGACGTGTCCTCGGTCGGTAACCGACTCTTCGGCTGCATGAGCAAGCGTGTGATAGTTACCTCGGGCTGGGGTTCAAGGTGCATATTGCGTGGCCTTTGCGTGCGTTCTATAACTCAGAGTCGTCTGTCATTTAGGGTTAGTTACGAAAGATTTGGGGTTTCGTCTTTGCATGCCATCAGTCTTCCTGTTTCTTTGGTTCAAGGGTTTGTTTCTGAAGCTGCGAGAGTGTATCCACTGGAGAGGAATAGATGTCATAGAGATTTGTGCTGTCGCACCGTCTCGTCGTCTGTGCCGCAATGCGCGCTGCTGTGGAGAAAGAGTGCCAGGGTGAAAACACGTTTATGTGACAGACGAGACCGGCCGTTATAGCGGAGTATTCTCTCCCTGTGCGTCACTTTTCGAAAGACACCTGTCTGGAAGACTGAGCAGCTGCTAGTGGGGCTCGTGATTGAACCCCCAGGCACAACGGGACGAGTTAGTCCCACAACTGATCGGTGATTGCCCATCTACCATTGTTAATATTCCCGATCAAAACCGACAAGACTACGAGCCCGTGGTGCAGCAGGCTAGAGCATTGGACTTCTAACCAACAGGTCATGATTTAAAGCCTCGGGTTAGGTATGGCTGGCTGATGACAGCTTATACGTCAGAAATGGCCATTCCAGTCTCCATTGTCTAAATGCTCAGAAACGCGTTCCGCCGATGTTTCTGCTGCTGCTCCGTCTGTTCATAGGTTTTATTTTAGCCAGCCAGCACTGCTTTGTGACAAACACGTTTTTCTCTTTTTATAAGGTTACATTCCCAAGAATTCCCAAAGAAGATGAAACGGATGTGTTGAATGAGGATCCCTTCATCACTCGAACCCTCTTCCAAACTGCGAATCCTTGTCCACAGAAGCGTAGCATTACCTTCAATCGGCTAGCAAAGAACATGAACTTCACCATCTACTATGACGAGATTCCGTCGGATCTTAAAAGGTAAACGCTTAGGCGCAAGCCTCCTTACCTTAGCTCAGCTCACACCAAGTTACCTGAACCTACCGTTTAGATTCCTTTTTCATGTTGGGACATTTCCGCTACCTGGTCTAGTTGGCCTCTATGCTTTTGCTCAGCCAGTTCATCACCGTAGCGACAGAATATCGTACTTCCACAAATTACTACTAGTCTGTTCTGAACTAGGCTTTTTGTAGCTGCCCCCCGTAATGTAATGCAGCATATGGACCGGAGGTGGTCCCTGAAGCGCAGAAGGGTCTTGAAGCGGACAGGCGAGTTCCATGAAGCAGTTCTTACGAAGAAGATGTGATCGGGTTCGAGTGAGGATTCGAAACGTCCGTCAGACTAGTAAACTTCTTCGTCCAGCGATATTATCTTCTTCTTCATGGTCGAGCTGTCCAGAGTAAAACCACCACTCACTGTGCGGGAAGTCTTTCGCTGTGGAGGGTGTACCAGTAACTCATCGAATGTTTCCGACCCTTGAGGTCTCCTCAGTATAGGCAGGTATTTAAACGCAATACTTGTGCGGCCATTTCTAGCAGACTTTGCGGTCATTCTCCGAAGATGACGGAAAAAGGCATCGATGCGGGCGTAGCTCGAGCTGCCTGGACAAACAGCGTTATTATTTTTGAGCGGATCCGGTCATTGCAGCGTCGCTGGATGCATCCCAAAATTCTCCGATTTACCTCGAAAACTGAGGACTAGTGATTCGCTTCTAGAAGAGACTAGGTTTTTGCTCTCAGAGCCTTTTGGTGTTTGCTGTGACAGGGTCTCTTCTACGTGATAATTTGAACGTGTGGTAAATCCTCGGGGCGTGTGCGAAGGAGAACATGGTCTGGTCCTTTGGCGTTGCCAGTTTCGATGTCACTTTTCGATCCGCTATCATAAATCCCGCTACGAAACGTTGAACGGGCTAGAATGTAGTTAGCTTGGCTGGTTTTTAGATCGTTGAATGTCAGACCAGCGGATGTTTATGCCGATAATGTAAGCCAGCCTGGTCTTCTAACTTTCTGCATGGTCACACCAAGTGCCAGGTCCAACTTGTCAATAAACTGATAAAGAGTCGCCTGACTCACTCCGGCCATTCCGTTCTTCGGCAACGATTGACAGACAATGGCTAGGAAGTCTTTCAACTAGTCCCTGCAGCTGCCAATAGAAGGTTTCTTTATCGCGTTGGTCGGCTGTTTGTGTTGGCATGTGCGACGCAACGTCAGAATTGTACATAAGATGCCTATTCTGTTGTACTTAAGCTAACCGGTCATCGACGGACTCTCAAGTGGGCAATGCACAGTTCGCCTGCTGCGAGAGGGCGATCGCCACACCCTGTCTACCAGGGGAGTCGCAGGAGCCACTGTTACAGAGGGCAAGGTGAAATCTCGATTGCCCGCTGGTTTGAGTCAAATATTACGAATTTAGGCAGGTAGCAGCTAGGCAAGTCGTGCTGATGAAGACCGCGCGCCGTCAGACCTTTAGCCGCGGGCCTTCGCATATTCCAGCACTCGGACGCCGGCTGACTGATCTAGACTATGCCGACGACATTGCCTTTTTAGCTTCAAGCGTTGGTGATTTGGAGTTAATGGCATTAAAGTTGAACGAAGTCGCTAAATTAGTCGATTGATCCACAAACGCTGAGAATACGAAAGTGTTTTAAGGTTGCATCCCTGACCAGGAGAAAGTAATTATCTAGATTAAAGGCTGTCACTTTGAAGAAGTAGGTAGTTTTAACTACCTCGGGGCGAGGTTACTAACCTGTGCACAGTGAAAGGACGAGATTGTCTCCTGAATCGATGCTGCTGACTGGGTTTTCTTAAGCCTTAGGTAATGCCAGTGGATCCGACGCAATTAGAGTGTATCGTGCCACCATCCAGTCACTCATTTTCTATGATTATCAATGCTGGACTGTGGTCGTAGAATATGCGCAAAATGGAGGTATTTGACCACCACTGCCGGAGAGCCATCCTTCGAGTAAATTCCACCAACTTCGCCTCAAATGAGACAGTTCGCACTTTCTTCGCGGATCTCGCAAGGATATTCCTGGTCATCGAAGAAACACGTGTGAAATGGTTCAGGTGCCTTCTTCGTCACAATTGAACATCAACGAGGCTGATTATATCAAGTATTTAAGTTAAGTTTTATTCAAAGAAAGATAGGCGAAAGCCTTTTAACTCCATATTGGTTAAAAAGTGGCTAAGAAAGCATCGATACATAAGGAAAATTGAAAAGACTTTGTTTGCGTAATGACATCAGAGAAGTACACAGCCGTCGACTAGTCTAAATTAATACACTTTAAGGGCTACTCCCTTATTGCGAGTAGTATGAATCCATGCAATTTGGACTGTAACTGAGAGGTTTAGTGAGCGTCCAGTTTACGCTCAAAGGAATTCACAATACTGGAAAGATCGCAGGCTATGGACGATATAACGTAATCCTTGACTCGTACACTTCTCGGGAGGTTTTCTGGAAGTTTTAAGAACAGGTAGGTTCTGAGCATTCACTCGCTTTGTTTGTTTTGGATTGCTTCCTTCACCACTGTAATGCACTGGTAGTACAGTGCCGTCGTTGGGCTTTGAGGCATTTTATAAAGCAGTCGAACCGCCGCACCTCAGCCCTCCACAACCTGGTAGCCCTGTCGCTGCCGGCCTGCGCTTGTTTATTTGTCAGGCCGTTGCACTATCCGCCATCTGTCGACGTATCAGTCAACCGACAACTGGGTAACTGGGCCCTTAACAGTGCTTACGATTTGGGACAGATGCTGTCATTGAGTGCCAATACCAAAAGCCATAGAACCGGTACTTTGACTGCTGCAGTTTTCCCAAGATCTAATAAGCCCAAATATTATAAATGAAGACGACGTGTATGAATGTGTGATTCCCCGACAGCTACGTTGAGGGCTCGGAAAACCTGATGAACGTGACCATCTCCGGCGTGGAGGAGGCACAAAGCAAATTCCGCAACTACTCTACACGTGGAGTCAAGGCCCATTTCTCCCTCGACCATAGCTGTTTGCTGCGCCTTACTGAGGTTAACCTCCTTCTCGATCTAATCAACGACACGACTGAGGCCCAACAGGGTGCATCCGCCTTGCAAAGTGAGTCTCCGCTTGCAGCCAACACCTCATGGTTTCTATGGAACAGCCTTATGCAGCTGCTGCGTTTATTTGTCGCCTAAATTCCATCACCCCTATTTATTCACTTTGTAGAAATTGCTGATGGGATTAGCAGCTTTTTTGGCGGTGGCACAGGCGAAGCAACTACCCAAGACACTCCTGACGGCGCGAATGCCACAACATCTGAGGCGAGTATTCCAAACATTTTGTGTACTTATTTTGTTTGAGTAGACAATAATATTTAATTTTCGCATAAGGCACTACAGGGCCCGTGACCATTGGCTATTTCTGCCGCATGTTTCTCATTTCACTATTTACTTTTTCCTGTTACTCTCTGCGGACCTATTCTCCGTCATTTATGTTCAAGTGATTTAGAGTATTCGCGTCGACTAAAGCCTTAGAGTCCGTGCTAACTGGCCCCACTCTTGCACATCTATTCATCTTGCGCGGAGAGCTCATGCTATGAATAGTAGCGAAGAATTTTTCGGCCCGGAGCCCGACCACAGATTTGTTCCCATGGTAATATAACCCGTTATAGACTTATAAATAAATCAGTTTAGTTGAAGTAAGTGACAGGGGCCCTGAAAAACTGTAAACGAAATAGGTCTGTAGAAAAAGCAATTAAGTTACAAATACTGTTCAGGTGATTTTTGTATTGAGACTGCATAAGACAGCTGGTTAAACAGGAATGTTAAAAGGTGTAGAAAGCTCAAAATAAACGCGAACAATACACTAAGAGCAGTTGCACGCAGTGTTTTCGACTGAATATAAAAGTTCATATAAACCAAATGGTTTCTTGAATCAAACAATGTCTCATTATGTGAGTTTACGGTAATTGTGGTTGACCTTTAACAAGTGAGTGCTCCGATGCTTCTTGAACGCAATTAGGATGCTTATGAAGAATTCCACTAATGAATGGCTGCCTGGGAGAAAATTGAGGCGCAGCTTTCTTATATTGGCACTGAAACTGTTCATTTCCAGTTATCTTCTCCTCATTGTGTTCGTTGTTTTATATGAGACATTAGTTGTCGATGCATACGATAAGTTGGGACTATATATCCCTTAAAATAACGAAAACCCATCTCTGAATTAAAAACTTTGGTTGAATGGCATTTATGATTCACCCTCGAACTTCTGTTCGGGGAAAAAAAGTAGAAGGGAAGTGTAGTTTTCGCAGGATTTGGTTCCTATGTAACCGCACGCCCGAGAAAACTAGTAGCTCGCATATTCATTGCAGATGTTCATACTTGGTGCAATAATGGTTTGTTCGCTTCCATCTGAGTCCTTTGTGGACACGAATCGATCACCAGTTTGGATGATTTGCGTAACCATTACTCAGGCCTTTGACTCGTCAGTACTTCCGATGGAAGTATTGTTCATCTGCACACCCTCGCATGCATAATTACTCCGTTCAGACAGAGTCTCAATGCTGAATATAGGGAATGTGAGCCAATGCGCTCGTTGATTGGCTGCGTGCCGGTAAACCATTACTCAAACAGCTCGTGACTCTCGCAATTGTGCCATTCCGCAAGGGTTTCGCTCTTGTCAAACTTGGAGGAACGACAGAGTCCTGTTAACCAAGCCGTGTTCAAGAAACCTTAACGACAGTTCAGCCGTCGATTCCGACGATGTCAACCATGTAATCCACAGGAGGGTGGTGCAGGGAGAGTGACTTGTGCACGGGTTAGTGTTAAGTGATAGTCGACTTGCACTGCATCTACCGAACTCTCTTTGCCCTTACCCGACTGTTCCCGGTGTCAAGACGAAGTCAAGAAGACGGGATGCGGCTCGGGTGCAGGTGGTTAGTGCGTCGTGAGCCTGCACCTACGCGTTCCATCAGGCCCCCCATGTTTGACATTTTTTAAGAGCGCAACCCGGATAACGCTGGCCGTGCCCTTATCTAGCCCCAGTATTGGTCTAGCGCATCTACCACGCGGCCCGTTTAAGGGGCTCCTGTAATATTATACTGCATATAATACTAGCAGATGTGCGGCTGCTGGCGGGGCACGGTGAGCCCCAAGGCACGACGGGATGAGGAGGTCTCATACCGCAATCACTGAGCGTTATTCTGTTCATATACGTGGACAGGTCTTTAAACCATGTTGTATCAAGCTGCCCACATATTTGTTGCGTTTCTGATCTGGCCCCCGTGTTGAGCCGACGGATCTAATACACGGCCCGTTAAGGGGGCAAACTTGGCGCCAACTACGAAGATCAACTTGTTTTGGTAGACGTTATAGTAAAGCAACCACATCTTGTCGATAATTAGCGTCCAGTGCATCTGATCGCGTGTGCATCTCAAACGTCAAATCGATATAATTCTTGTACCACATTCGTTGTCGTTCATATTTTTCCTTTTGCTTTGCCGTTATACTTTGTTTGCGTGGTTTGATTTTCTTTCATGCTTCGGTTCCTCGTTTTCGTTTTAAAGTCTTCAACTGACGCCACAAGTACACCTACACCAGCATCTGCAACCACAGCCTCGGACGCGCCCACGTCTGAGCCTCCTGCTACAACACCCGCACCACCGCCACTGAAGGTCGGTATAAGATCGCGCTCTATTGCTACGTCGTTACACTCGCAAAATAACTGCGTACTAATTAATTTGCAGTAGTGCGTAATTTATTAATGTTAGTTTGCCCTTTGCCCTCGCAAGGAGAGTAGATCCTATCGAACCATTTTTTTGCTTGTATTGGCTTCCTCTGTCTCTCATTTAGAATTTCCAGCATTGCTTCCTGGTACCTTTTTTCAGCGCTCCTTTGTTGAGCCATTGCCATTCGAAGTCAACATGGTCGATGGCGTCGTCCCGAGCAGGGCAGATATGGCCGATTCGCGAAAGCTGTAAGCAACCAAATTTCCCTTTTATTTTTCAAGCGGAAAGGCGTTTACCGTTTTGACTGTTTTTTAGAAAAGTTGATTCCTATAAATAGTAGATGGAGCATCCCACGTTGATTCATTTATACCAGCATAAAGTCTTTTTCTCGCTTATTCTGTCTGAAAGGTGCGCTAGTTATTAGCCCTCTGCATTCGCCGCAAACAAATACCATCCTTGCTGGTGTTTTTGTAAGAAAAGAGAGATAGCGAATCGTACCGATAAAAATGTGCTTCCCACGGTGGTTGGTAATCCCGGCTGTCTAAATAAGTGCTTCAGCGAGGGAATTCTGTGACAAGTTAGTTTTTATCAGTTCTGATAAGCCCTATACTGCTCAATTTATAACGTTGTACGTAAGAGTTCCTCTTTTTTCACGCTTAAATTTGGTTACTCAAAGTCGCATTTTTTAAACCAGTGGTCTGTGCAAATGTTTGACCTGTCCCCGTTCCAGGCATACCTGAACCGCATCCAACTTAACCTTACTATGGCTCCAGGCATAGAGCACCCTTTTTTTGATAATAAAATGTCACAACTCCATTGAGGATTGAAAACGCGGCAAATGTCATCGGCGTCTATTCCACCTTTTTATCCAATAGTTCTGTTGATCAAAAGGCCAACGCTCTAATCGTTGAGCCACGGGCTCGTTGTCTTGCCTGTTCAGATCGGAATATATACTACATTCGTTGATGAACGCTCACCGTTCCTCAACAAACGTCAATATTCCCGATTTAAACCGGCAAGCCAGTGAGCCCGGGGCTCCGTTGTTAGAACGTTGCAATTCCGGTCAACAGGTCGAGGGTTCGAGCCTCGGGTAGGGTACCAACTGGGGTTGAGTGTGACTGACTGATGACGATTAATGAGCCGGAAATTGCCATTCCAGTCTCCCTTGTCCCTGTCGGCATTTTTAACCTGCTCTAACTTTACTTAAACCTCTACTATTAGTCTTCCTGAAATGTTTCACTGCTGATACGCTAGCAATTTCACCACTGTCTTTATATTCGTACCTTTACCACCTTGATCACGCAGACTGCGTGAATTGAATGCCCTCGACGAAGAGCGGCGTGAAACCGAACGACTTCGGAATAGCCTTGAATCAAATATCTACGAAAGTCGGGAGAAATCTCAGTCCGAACCCTTCACCAAGCATACTACAGCGTCTGAGCGCAGTGTCCTGGATAAGCTAGTTTCGGAAGCCTCTGAATGGTATCATGAGGATGGGTTCACGGCCTCCAAAAAGGTTAGCTGAAAGTGATCCTTCTGTTTTTAATAATTATCGCGTGTTTGCATTGTGTATGGGTTCCTAGAGTGAACCCGTCTACATAGTTTTTATGATTTGGGACTTCAGCTGCATCCGAAAACATTCTGTCCATACATTCACAGTTTTTCAGGTACGGTAGATATGCTATCGCTGGCAGCATTAAGCACAATTCCAAAATGCGTTTTCTATTTGTAGTGATCACTTAAGTCGCATTATAATTTTAATTATCGTGCAGTGTAATCTCCAGATATTTCCATTACTTCAGGAAGCCATCTTTTCGACGAAGCTCTTTTTGGCTGACTGAAAAGCACACTGCCAAAATAACTTCTTAAGTAGTAGGACTTTTTCCTATTGATTTTCGATGCCCTTATACATTCAAATATATTTGACGCAAAGCATTACAAAAGCATTTACTCGAGAGCTCATTTGGTAGGTAATTACGTTTTATTCAAATTTCTTACTTGAAGCAAGGGTATCGTTTGGTTTTTCAAAATTTCCTATTTATGAGATTTTTAAGAACGTGAAATGTCCATTCATATGGCAACGTATCTATCCATTTATTAAGGCTACTTACAAAATAAAGAAGTAGTCCATATTCACTGGAATTATTTTCCATAAAACCTCTTCCTAATAGCATAGAGAAATACGTGATTTTCCTTAGATGGAATGTATGCTGCATCCAGTTTGCAAACCTTTAACGCTTGAACGTTACTTGGGAATTGAAAACATTTTTCTTAAACCGAAGGAAAACGTTATTTTGTTGCCATGACAGCAGAAGGAAAAATTTTTGCGGCTGAAATATGGGGTGTTATGCTGCAGGAAACGTAATAATACAACCCTATTTATTCAAGCAATCCTTTCTAATCCAATAGGCATTTTATGAGTTTGCACATCTACTGTTTGTAGTGCAAGTTTGCGGTGGCTGATGTTCGCTAGATAAGTGACTATGCACCGTTCGGCTTCCCAAGCGAAGAGGCGAGTTCCAGGAAGTAGTCTGAAGATGGAGACACGCTGACTGGATCAAGAACTTTATTAGCCTTGAAGCGAAGAGGCTTGTGCTTGTTTGTGTTTCTGGGTTGTAAACTGGGGCCCCCTAACCGGGCCGCTTGGTAGATGCGCCGGACCGACATAGGGGGCAGAGGAGGGCACGGCAGGCCTTATGTGGGTTGCGCTCCCATAGCAAATTTGAGGAACGTTCTCAATAGACATTGGGAACGCCGTAATGACCGCCTCTTACCATCGCCGGCCATCGAGGTTCGAACCCGGATCATCAGACCTGTAAAATTACATAGCGAGACGGCGTACGTGAACACATAATTGCCTAGTTAGGTCGAGGTGAAACAAGATCAATTTAGGCTTCTATTCTTGCACAGCTAGGCGATACTAATCACCTAGTCGATCCCAAAGAAACCTTTCAGGCTGTCCACGGAAGATCAATCAACTTCTTTAAATGTCTACGCCAAGGGCTGCACTGTGGTGTCAGAAGACGCTAGTACAGACGCTATGCCCTCCGTGGCCGACGTCGACTTCAGGTGGTGCTCACACGCCACCTTTAGCCCTCCCGATGACTGTGGTTCACTCCGTGTACTTGCCAGTAATGTTCACTCTCCATCATTCATACCCAAGAGGCACTTATAAACCCTGTCCACCTCTCACATTTTCATTATCTATGTAACTGTATAAGTGTGGTGACGTATTATCGAAAACTTGTGTTTGCCGGCTTGACTCTTCGTGTTTAACATGGGACTATTCGCAGAACTTAATGCCTCTCTCAAAAAAGAAAACAACGAAGTTCTTCTGACAGTTTAGCCTCTCCTAGTAAGATGCTTGCATGTAACTGCCTTTTAGACAGGGCTTCGGCTTTTTGCTAAAACTGCCTGTCTGTCTGCTTTATCTCTTCTCCCCAGGAGCTAGAAGGCTGGATTCAAAAACTGGCTGCAGTCGTTGCACCGTTGGATCAGCGTGTGCATAACTTTGAACAGCTGCCGTTCGCTCTGACACAACTCTCTGAATCCCTGTCCAATGCTGACAAAATGCTCGGCATTATGAAGGCCTTCAAGATTCCACAGCCGGCGGAGAAGCCGACTACTCCCGAGGGTTCTGCGGAAAATGCCACCGTCGGTGAGGGTGATGAGGCTAAACAGAACGACTCAACGACTTCGCCTCTCCCGCAACTGCTACATATCTTCTCAGAGGGAGAAGTTAAGGTCTTTGAGGGCTTGGTGAATACAACTAAGGTGCGCCTCCTTGTCTCCCGGGATTCACTTGGTACCCTCAGCTCCCTTGCTAGGCTAACCTTGGTACTCTCACTTTGTTCGGATTCCCGATCAGGCGTTTCGAGGCGGTAGATCAGGTTCATAGTGGGTTCGGTAAGAGGTAAGGGCAAGAACACAGCATGCGAAACCACTCAGGGATTAAAGGATATGTCGGCGTGTAATACGGTCACGGTCAGGTACATGGTGATTGTGAAGGTGTGGTCGATGTATTGGTGAAGATAGTGTGTTCAGATGTAGCTTAGCCTCCGGTGGTTTACCGCAGGTTTTTGTGAATGCGCATGTGACCGAAAAAGGCCCATGCGATGAGTGAATGCACGAGGACAGTGAGGGCAGTGGAGGCGGCGATCTCTGCTGTGTGTTGGAGCTCCAGGCACTGGTTCACCAGTCTCTGTACGATGGATTCGCAAGTGACCGACCAGGCCAATGCGTGAGGTGAATGTGCGGTTGCAATGAGGACAGTTTAGGAGGGAGTCCCCATCGCTGATGGTGGTAGTGGTGCTGACAGTGGTGGTTGTGGGGGCAACACGTGCTGAGCATTGTGATGCGGTCTCGATGATGGTGGGACTAGTGGAATTGATGCCAGGGGTGTTCTCCTCCAAGCCGATCGATTTCGGGCAAGGTCCTCCCAGGACTCCGGATTGATCTGCAATTGCTTCAGGGAGGTCTTCAGAGTGTCCTTGTAGCGTCATACTTGACCCCCTTGTCGACGAGAACCCATGGCGAGATCTCCATAGAAGAGTCGTTTGGGTAGCCTTTCGTCATCCATCCGCACAAGGTGACCGCTCCAGCGCAGTTGCAGTTGTTTTCAACTGAGCGAAAATGCTGAGAATGCCTGTTCGTTCCAGCACTTCCGTGTCCGGTATCCTGTCTTGCCAACTCAGCTTTAGTATTCTGCGGAGACAGCTGAGGTGGAAGTGGTTGAGCTTTCGTGCCTGCTTTTTGGTAGATTGTCCACGTCTCCGCTCCATACAGCAGCGTTGGCAATATGACAGCTTTGTACATCTTGAGTTTGGTTCTGAGGTGGAGACCATGTCTATTCCAGACCACATTTTGCATGCGTCCAAAGGCTTGGCTGGCTTTAGCGATCCGATGGGCGATCTCATCGTCGACTTTGGTGCTGCGTGAGAGATTGCTGCCTAGATACGTGAAGGTATCTACAGATTTAAGTTGGACGCCATTGACATTGATGTGAGCTGCGGTGTATAGAGTGTTTGGCGACGGTTGATGCATCACAACCGTTTTCTCAGTGTTGATGCGAAGTCCGAAGTTGTCACAGGCGGCAGCGAAGAGGTCCATGCTCCTTTGCATTTCCTCTTCTGTCGTTGTATTGAGTGCGCAGTCATCAGCGAATATAAGTTCATGGATAGTCGCTGTGGAGACACGCGAGCGGAAGTGCATTCGTCGTTGGTTGAGGAGTCGGCCGTCCATCCGGTAGGCGATGCGGATCCCGGCGGCAGCGAGTGCTAACCATGACGCACACAGTCGATAAAATTAGGGTTAGGTTGGCGCTATACTTTAGTATATTCAGCTCCACCCATAAAACCCATATTACCACCGGTCCACTTTTACTTCCTGAGTCGCGTATTGTGGTCTTGCCAAGTTAGATATTAGAAATCGCTCTCTCATAATTTGCACTTGAAATCTTACACCTTATTTGTGCTCAGTAGGTCGGATTGCTGTACTATAAAATCTTTTTGTAGTTGCGATCGATGTGTGTGCCACTGCTTAGCCTACATACATCGTAGGTAGTCGGGAACTTAACGTCTTTATTTATTGACGCAAAATTTAGGAAATTAACCCCCCTCACACCAAACGTTTCGCCCCGTTTCGCTCCTGTTCGTTCGCTTTTTTGACGTTGGTTCTACAAATGGCGAAACCGTGTGTAGTATTTTTAAAATCCACATTCTAGTGCATGCTCCATTATTTATTGTGTACGACTTGGTTATCTGGCAGCTTAAAAAACTCAATCGCTGTTAGTTCGCAGTGCCTACTTCTTCGTTTCTCTGCTATGGTTATAGGTTAACTTTCCAGTTGGAAAACCTTTTCATTGGCAATAGTCAATGACGCCTCATGAATCGGTTACGTTTTGTAGTTCCTTATATTCTGTCATTTGATATGTTAATTTTGTTGGTTTTTTACTCACTTGGCCCTGTGCTATAGAGCCTATGACTTCTCGTTTGTAATTTCGAAATTCCGGATTTCCTCGGCTTCTGACGAGCAATAATCATTTCAACCGATGAATACCAATTGCAACGACTTCCTGTAAATACTGCACTGCTTGTGCGCCTACATTACCCCCTTTCTGCGACTGGCTCTCGTGAGGCGTTCGAGTGAGAATTCGAAACTTCACGCCAATACATATTCTTGTTACCTCGATGACAGTTAATTCTTTTTTCCATCTACCTGCGTCTTGGTCCTTCGTGTCAGTCGTGGCTGGAGAACTCCACGGCTGCCCTGAAGATAGCCGACCTCGCTGCCGACCCTCCCTTCACGATGCTGGATGTTACCGACCGCGTACACCGCCTGGCCGCTGACTTGCACTTCTATTCGACAAAGTTGGAGAACTGGCGGGTCGCTGCGGAACGCGTGCGAGCTGAAGCCGCCAGAAAGGCTGCCGCAGATGCCGCAACCGAGCAAAGCACAGGTGTCGCTTATTTTTATTTCACCCTTTTTCCTTCTTTTTTTCCTGTCCTTTCCACATGATTCTCCCTCATAGCCCCTGGCGATACAGACTGCCTTACTGCTAGTGCTTATTCCACTAGGACACGGAAATATGAACCCCACGGCCTCCAAAGTACAGTAGATGAAATGTCGACCGAAATGTCGACCGAAATTATGAAATGTCGACCGAAATTATGAAATGTCGACCGAAATTCTGAAATGTGTTTGAGTTTCGAATAAATTATGCAAGTAGGGTTGTTATAGTGATATTTCAGTCACTGTAGGATACGGGCTTCTGTGCAAGTTTCTTTCTGACCGCCTGCAAAAAAGCATACTATTTAAAAATGGCTACCTAATTAGTGTGTATTTTTATCCCTGATTTTATAGAAAACGTGCACCAAGATATTTTTGTCCTTACACCCCTTTTATAGTAAATTGCATCCCCTTCAAATTTCATACCGAAGTATTCCCAATCGATTCTCAGTGCACTTATAAATTCAGAATATTATAAGGAAACATGCACAAGCATATTCTGTCTAATGCATTTTTGGTTAAACAAAATTATTTCTTTTTCAAACTTTTAACTCAAAGGCAGGGCAGTTTTCGCTTTTAACAAAGTTTCTAGTTATGCGATTTTTAAAGAGCGTGGAATGCCCATTCATATGGCGTCGAACCTGTCCGTTCCTTAGTGCTGCTCGTAAAGTAAACATCGTGGTCACATCCACCGTAAATGTATATGAGTCCTATATGATGACTTATAACTAGCGTGCAGAAATGTATGATTTTACTTACAAGAAAATATACAGTTTGTAATGTTGGAAAATAGGCATGCCAAGACGTATAATTCGAAGAAAAGGAGTTCTTTGGGAAACGGTTAGAAAACTTTATTAGGTAAATTTTTGACGCTGGCTGCCCAGGTCGTCGTCAGACGTGAAGTAAGTGTGCGAAACACTTAAAATTTAAAACGGACTAAAAAATCGATATTGCTTAGTCGTTTCTGCCAATTGCTGTCATTGTGTAACAGGTTGGGTTCTATTTCTTCAAAACCGAAACGTACCCATTCTTCAAACGTGAAATTCTACCAAATGGGTAGAAGAAAGAATATTTTACCGCTTACTTTCTATAAAATATACTTTGATTTACAGCAGCATTGACAATTAATAGGAATAATTCACATTACGTAGGTATTAATTTTTACAATGTAGTTTTGCAACCTTTTTGCCCGTTTCTGACGCAAGCGCTGTCGCCTGTACCTAATCCCGATAGTGCTATGTTTGCTACTAATTATTGTGAACAGTAGCCAAATTTTTGTGATTTTCATTTCTGTTCCTTTGTCCACCACTGCTGGCCCTAGTAGTACTCTCCGTCCCTTTCTCTGCTTTTCATTATTCCTCTTTCCTCGCGACCTCTAATGATTGTGTTTTTTTTAAAGCCGAGCCCACCGTAGCAGCCGAAGGACAATCACCGTCAGAAGACGCGCAGACAGAACCAGGTGCGTGTGTGATGTATTGGGTTGTTGCATGTGCCCCCTAAACGGGCCACGTGGTAGATGCGTTGGACCAACACAGGGGCCACATTAGGGCACGGCAGGCGTTATTCGGGTTGCGCTCCCATAACAAATGCCGAACATGGGAGGTGTGGTGGCACGCCTAAGGGCGGCTTGGACTTAGGGGACCCAGCCGCGCCAGCCACCTGCGTCCTCTCCCGCCTCCGGTCTTCTTGACTCTGTCTTGACACCGGGCTTAGGTGGGGGAGGAGGAGAGAGTGCGGTAGATGCAGCGCAAGTCTACTATCACTTTAAACTAAATCACGCGCAAGTCACCGTCCCTGCTCCACCCTTCCATGGAGCATACGGTGGACATCGTCGGACTACGACGGTCGAACTGTCGGGTTGTTGCATAAGATACCATTATTAAAAATTTTATTATGTTATATATTGTTAAATGAGTTCTTGTTACATGCCTGTTTGCTCTTCTGGCCGTGTGCTTTCAGAATTTGCTGATAATTTTTAATTTGAATCGACTTTTGATTATCTAAAACTCAAAAAAGTTGAGTGTTCGGTCAAAAAAGTTAGCCATTCCGACATATGCGTTCATTCGAATTTCATAGAAGAGTTAAGGCAGTGGACGTAGCGAGAAACAGTTGTGATGTCTATGTGGAATATTCCATTTCTGAGAGCAAAGCTCTGAACCGTTTCAAAGAAGGCGCTTTCGGTGTAGCAGACGCTGCACTCTCAGGACGGACGTTAGGCTTTGACGAGGGTCGTCCGAATGCTTCTAACCCTGCAGGCCCTCGTAAAACGATTCGGGCATTTTCATCAGATGGGGTGTGGCGAACCGACATCTGTAATCGATGGGAAGGGTTCAAAAGCTTGGTCATTTTGTTCCGCGGGCTTTGAATGAGGACAAGATTTAGCGTGTAGAGGTCGCTGTTCCATTACTGGCCCGAAATAACTTCGCCTGTCAGCAACATAAACTTTTTTTGGAAAATGGTTTTTTGTGTGTGAAAGAAAGGAAAGAAAAAATGGCTAGACTCCATCAACCAAGTTGCAACTCGAACTGGAATAAAAGATATCGTAAATTTTGATTTTTGTCGACCTGACACTCTGTTTTCTCTGAATTGCAAATAATTGAAAGGTAATTTCAATTTTATTTAAAAGCACATGGGTAGAGGAACAAAATGACCGATAAGCCGAATGCATAAAATGTGAACTAACATTTTGAATAATATAAAGACGCATGAACTTTTTGGACAACCCTAAAAGTTTTCAGTACTCACTGAGCTATTGACGCCGACGGGGTGGGGAAGAACGTTCGCATCTGTTTTCCTTCCTTTGAAATTTTTCGAAAGACCGGCATAAGTTGGCTGTAAACTGGCACGCCTACGTTCGTGTCGTGATTGGATTACCGATTGCTGTTTCGGCTTCTAATACTCAAGAACCGTGTATATAATATTTCAAGGCCTTTCATCGTTTAGCGCATAAGCGTGCCGCATGTACTAAATGGTTTTCGCCAAATTTGTCACAGTTTAAACTATTTGTCAACCTGCGGTTCTTGGAGGCAACGGAGTTGAATTTTTCGTGTGATAATGGTGTGCATACACGCCAGCCTAGTTTGACAGTCATATAAATACACTCTGAGCCGCCTCTTCGACTGTTTCGTGTCATTCCGTCCCAACCCCTCTTTCGCTTCTCAACTTTCCTTTTTTTCTTCCAGCTACTGAAAAAGAGCCTTTGACAACAAATGCGACTTCAATCCCTGAAAGTAAGTCCTACTGACTGCCTTCTGGTTTGCAGTGCCAAGCGGTGGTAGTCTCGTTTAGTTTATAGTAGCTTCCCTATCTCTCGAAATGTCGACCGAAATTCGGCAATGGATCTTCTATTCAAACTGATTACTTAAGCAAGGTTGTTATATTGATCCTCTTGCAGTCTAATCCTACGATATTTCAGTCAGAGTAGGATAGCAGCTTTGAACGAGCTTCTTTCTGACTGTCTACAAAAAAATGAACTCTGCATAAATTGGCTATGTATGCATAGTATGCATTTTTCTCGAAGATGTTAACTGTCTTTATAAATTAAAATATATTTCATATAAAAAATGCACTAAAATATTCTTTATTGTACTTGTTTGGTAGAAAATTGCCTCTTCTTCTTCTTCAAATTGTATGCCTGAAAAAAGCTTACTTTCGGTATTAAAATAGTTTCTAAATTGCCGAATAATTTTGAACCCTACCGGCTGTTACGCTTACATTCAAGGTTTTCCCAACTACATGCTGTATGCAAAGACACCCTGTGTAAGGAAAATTACAAATTTTTCTATGCTTTGAGGAAAAGGTCACACATTTCTCACAATATTTTGCAATAGATGTGGATCATTTTGCATGCATTATAGGCAACGTTAATTAATTTACGGATACGATGTATTATGAATAAATGTTTCGCGGTTTTAAAAATCTCATAATTGAGAACTTTTTAAAACCTAAAGATACCTTGTCTTCAAGTTTAAAATTTAAAGAAGACTCAATTTTCTACCAAATGAGTATAAGAAAAACTATTTTGTGCAGGTTTTCTATCAAATATATTTGAATTTATAAGAACAGTGACAATCAGAGAGAAAAATGCATGCTGCTAGATAGTCAATACAAGAACCTTACCTTAGTATTTTTTCCAATTTTGATTTCAGAATTTCGGTTGACATTTCGTGAGATAGGGAATCTACTGTAGAGTGCTAGTAACCGAACTGGATGCCCACCGATGGGTTATGGGACATGCTCGGAGGCTAAATCTATAACCTGCTGACAGTCACACAGCGGCTGGTAGTACACACAGGTTGAATTTACCGAGAAAGAAGACACTGGAGACTGGAATGGTCTTTTCTGGCATATTAGCCGTCATCAGCCGGCCATACTCAACTCCATGTACGGGATACCTGGGATTCGAACCGTGTTCGAGTCTCCCTTGTCTTTGGCGGTAATCTCGTTATGTTGATGTTACGTCTCGCCACTGGGCAACTGCCTCTGAAGCTCTAGCTCGGGCCTAGGAAACGAAAGGACAACGAGCCCGTTAGAGCGTTGGACTAATAACCAAAAGAGCGTGGATTCAAGCATCAGATTCCCTCATATCTGAGTTGGGGTATGGCTGGCTGATGACGGCTAGAACGCCAGAAATTGTAATTATAGTCTCCCTAGTCTGTACCGGTAATCTTAGTCTGTTCACTTCCACCCGCTGTGTGACTGCCTGTTGGGACCCTACACTGAGCTTCAAAACATAACCGGACGAGTTTTTGGCGTATCCCATTCGGTGGGTGCTCGTCTGCCAAAACCAAAATACTAGGTATTCTGAGTCTATATTAGGGAGAAGAAAGAGGTTTTTCGTAAAGGAATCGAGTTTTCTTCGTGAATATTCAACTTGATTCCACCAACGTGTCGTCAGATGAGATAAAAACAGGAATGAACGTGAAACTGCCACATACAGACGGGCCATTGGCGTCTAAGAGGGCTGGAGTGGACATCGAGTCACAGTAAGATTCTGAGCGGTGAAGTGCAAAGGAAAGAGCTCTTACGGCTCGCTTAGCTAGCGGTGAAAGTCTGTAGGTGGCTGGATTAGCGGTCACTACGGTGAGATTAATGTAGGCGCCAGTGATTAGTGATCGCAGACCCTCCTAGTGGGTGCCTAGGTCAACAGGGTGGTTTATAATGCTCGCATTAGAGCACCTAACCTCTTGAAATTATCCCGCCTCTTTTGTGTTGCCCATAGCGATAAACCCAATGTCATTCCTATTCAATCGGTAGTCGCACGCTGGTGCCCGCGCACAGAGGAGGGACTGGAGATCACGTCGACGGACAGCTAATTTGTGTTTTATTAATACGAGTGCCCAGGCGTCGGTCCCTATGACCAACGTGCACATAGGAATGGGAGGCCACTTTCTGGCCGTCGTCAGCCAGCCGTACACGACCTTGAGCCTGAGAGACCTGGCGTTCGAAGCCGGGTTTTGGTCATTGAAGGTTAATTAATCCAACACATGCACTTATGCACGTTAATTAAATGACGTATTGCGCCGTATCAACCACCAATTGGCCGACACCCCCGTATAGAATGAGATCGATACCGAGGTACGCTTCGGTATATACTGTACTCGCCTGAAGCCATCGCGATACGGCAGCAGTCATGACGGCCTGAATAACTCGGGGGGGAGGCAGAAAGATTTAGATATCTCTTAATGCCACCTCACTGTTAATCGATTCGCGTGAAGGTCACCGCTGCGTTGTTTACGTTAAAGTCATCGATTAACCCTATGATTTTTATTCGGTAGTCAGCATCTGTTTTTATTATGTGGTTTTTGTTCCTCTCTCAGCCACTCCGCGGTCGGACCTGTAAAAACCGCTTCTCAACTGCTCAGTTCATCGAACACAGATGCTTAGACCCAGTTCCGCGTTGTGCGTTTAAACCGAAATCTTTCGCACTTGTCCTTTATTCTCTGCTCCATCTCTGTCTCTCATTACGCCTAGGTGTGTAGTCTTCGGACTGAAGGTCACTCTGTTTGTGACTGCGTCGAAGCGTCTTCACTTTTTTGGGTTTTTCACCTAGTTTTTCTACGCAACGCTTCTACTCTGGTGATCTGTTAATTGTACTTTTTCCCTTCTGAGCTCTGGTTGTAAATGTCACTTTCCCACACGATTCTGGGAAGGTCTATTCCACCTGACCAGCTTTCTGTGTAAATAAAGGGTGTTTCTATTAAGTTTCCGCGACTTCTACCCTCGTCTCTAGGGGTCCTTCAGTTGCCTTCTCTGTTCTAGTACTCTCACACACATGTGAAATGACAGCCGCTCACCTACTTTGTAGCGAAATCCTGGTGTTTGTGGGGGGGGCAGGTCGTGTATGTGGCACGCGCAGACGAGGTCACTAGACATGTCCGCCACTGCGCCCACTCCCCGCACCAGCCACCTAATCGGCTTGGGTAGTGGTTAGGTCATGGGAAGGGATTTACAGGGTGGATTCGACGGCTCAGATCATTTTTCTCATTATAAAAAATTTGACGCTAAAAGCCGTGGCTTGCAAGGTTGCTGATTGACGGTTGAACTGAGACCTCGCTATCAGTCTGTTTTGTATTCGTGCTGACTGGTGGGCTGAAAGTCAGGCTGCAATAGCTCCTTACTGTAGCCTCTATGGTATTTACAAGTCGTGGGATCTGAGCCGGGTTTGGGGTCGCTCCACCCGCGCCCCTCTCCGGTCTGAACTTGGTCATGATACCGGGTCCAGGTGGAGTGTGGTAGATGCAGCGCAAGTCTAGCCTCGCTGTAATCTGAATCACGCGCAAGTCACTGTCCTAGCTCTACCATGCTCTGGGTCACATTACCTCGTCGGAATCGATGATCAAACTGTTATGGGCAGAATAGCATTCACTGATTGTGTTATGGAATGTGCTCATCTTGTGCCTCCGCGCTCACTCTCATATCCTGCCAGCAGCTGCACAACGGCTGGTCTTTGTGCAGTACGCACAAAGACAAGAGTGACTAGAATGAACATTTCTGGTTTATTAGACGTAATCAGTAAGCTATACTCAACCTCAGGTTTTGCAATCCTTGATGTTCGAAACCAGCAAACTGTTGCTTAGAAGTCGACCGCCGTAACCAATGAGCCACGGACTCGTCGTCTTGTTAGCTGTGGTTGGGTATATGAGCAGTGGTAGTGGGGCGTTCTCCGATCGCGTTATGTCCCATGCTCGTCCTGCCGTGCCTCTGGGGTGAAATATAGAACTGACGCATAGCGACCACGGAAATCCGCTGAAAAGCTTCCTGGAAACACCTGAATTTGCGCAAGGCTGTCTGACGACGGCTAAAAGGCTAGAAATTGTCATCCCCAGTCTCCCTTGTTTTTTTCGGGACTTCATTCTACACTAAATATAGCATATTGCGCATTTCGTATAGCGAGTGTGTGGCTTTTATAGGTGACCAGAAGAAATCAGATTGAATAGCCGGTATTGTGACGTGACTGAAATGTTTGGGGACTATGCTACGTAATCAATCTTAAAACTCCATCTAATTCCTCCTTTATGATCGAAAGCATACTTCCGGATGTGTGTTAGTATCTCATGAAATAGGCTGGCCACGGCATAATGCGTAACCAACCCCAGGTAGATTCCTTCTGGTTGCCTCGCCTGGCGACACCCTGCATCATGCGGTAACGTCTGGTGAGTCTAGCGTTCGATGGTACCGGCTTTGTCACATAAAATGGTATCCACCGTTAGCTAGTGCTTGAGATCACACATAAACGACTTTTCGTTCCAGTCTTTCGAACATGCATCCATTTTTACCCACAACAACAGCGTGACTCCAAACGAGCAGTCGCGAACACAACCTTAATTGACGAGAGTTTATGTAACCAGTGGTTGGTGTTCGGCGCTGACCCGGGTAGACGACTAGTTTACACCAGAGGGGAGAGAACAAAAAGCTTTATGTTGAGGCAAAGCCTTTCGAAAAAGAACTTCTATTTACCATCGGGACACAAAGGACCAAATGCGGAGGGATTGATACACATGTTTGATGAATATCGTAGAACATTTGGCGCGGTACTGCCGATCTTAGGTCGGGGATTTCAGCTATTTGAACGTCATGGCAAGAGAAATTATTGCTAATTAGCGGGTGTGAGGTAGAAGGTATGACCGAAATCACGCCGGGTCGTATAGAAAGTCTTCGTAGGAATTTGGACATAGTGAAGATGTAGGCCGTGGTGGTGGTTGTGTCCCCTAAACGGGCCACGTGGTAGATGCGTTGGACCAACATGGGGACCACATCAGGGCACGGCAGGCGTTATTCCGGTTGCACTCCCATAACAAATGCCGAACATGGGAAGTGTGGTGGCACGCGTAGGTGCCGGCTCACACCGCACCAGCCACCTGCGCCCTCTCCCATCTCCAGTCTTCTTGACTCTGTCTGAACACCGGGCTCAGGTGGGGAAGAGGAGAGAGTGTGGTAGCTGCAGCGCAAGGCTACTATCACTTAAATATAATCCTCGTGCAAGTTACCGTCCCTTAAACCACCATGGTGTGGAACATACGGTAGACATCGTCTGACTACGACGGTCGAACTGTCTTGTGTGTGTGTGTGCCTCTGGGGATGAAGGGGGTACTAGTTAGGGTAGCACCACACAGATCGCATTTGGTTGCTCCATTTGTCTTGTACAGGTGGTGAATGCTGCTGTGGCCGCCTCTAACTGGTACCTTACTCTCACCTGTGGCTCCTCCTAGCTGGGCTCTTCCCAACGGCCACACTCCGGGCAACCGTCACGACCGGCGGGCTAATCCAGGGGAGGGTTTTCGGTGCTGTGTGTGCCACCACACCCGGTTTGTCTGACTCCAGAACTTCCCACCTCCCCCCCTATCAAAAAGTCCTACGGTGGGGAAGACAGCAACCCCGTAGGTGGCCCAGGCTAACTCGGGTTGTTCTCCCACTAAAACAAAACCGTAACCCATAGTCGAGTTAGGCGGCGGTCTGGGATGTCCGAGCAGCCCTATTTAGGGACAGGTGAGTCCGCTCACACTAGGAGCCTGGAATTATTGTTCCCTTTTAGAAAATCCGAGGAGCAACCTGTTGGAACGGAGGACGGCGCTAGTCGTCCGGCAAATAGCGCGCTACAAGGTGGACATTGCTGATCTCAGCGAGACCCGATTCTCTGAGCAGGGTCAGCTGGAGGTGGTGGGTGCCGGCTACATCTTCTTCTGGAGCGGCCGGCCAAAGACTGAGCAACGCGACGCTGGTGTTGCCTTTTCTATCCGGAAAGACATCGTGGGACGTCTGACCTGTCTGTCGAAGGGGAATCAATTATCGCCTGATGAGCCTCCGCCTGCCTCTTCGGGGAGACAATTTCGCCACCACCATCATCAGCACGTACGCTCCCCCAATGACGAGCTCTGATGTGGCGAAGGACAAATTCTACGAGGACCTGCCAACCCTCCTGTTGACCGTGCCGAAGGCCAACAAGTTAATTATCCTTGGTGGCTTCAACACCCGCGTCGTGACAGAACACACTGCCTGGCAGGGAGTGCTGGGTCCCCACGGTCTCGGTAGCTGTAACGATAACGACCTCCTTCTTCTGCGCACGTGTGCGGAACACCGTCGCCACGTGGATAAACCCTTGGTCGCGGCGCTGGCAGCTGCTGGATAATGTTCTCATCCGGAGGCGAGATCGACAAGACGTGCTGGTGACGAACCGCGTCGATCGGCGATCCGCGATGCCGATGGTTGGACGGATCACCGCCTCGTCATCTCCCAGATGAGGCTCCGACTTGAACCCCCTGACGGATACCCAAGGTAAGCAACCGCCAGGTAAATTAAATACCCATTTTATAAATTGGCCTGCTCACC